>PVIC010034486.1:0-19558 GCA_004025085.1 Thryonomys swinderianus
TTTCTTTCTTTCTTTTTCTTTCTCTTTCTTTCTTTCTTTCTTTCTTTCTTTCTTTCTTTCTTTCTTTCTTCCTCTCTCTCTCTCTCTCTCTCTCTCTCTCTCTCTCTCTCTTTCTCTTTCTTTCTTTCTTTCGGCAGGGACTCACTTTGTAGTTCATGCTGGCCCCTGACCTCACTATGTAGCCCAGGCAAGCCTCGAACTCAGCAATCCACCTGTCTCTGCCTCCCGAGTGCCGGGGATTACAGGCATGAGCCACCACGCCCGGCACCACCTTTCTTTTGTCCTCTGTTAAAAACTCAACCCTGTGGTTATTAGAAGACCTTTTCAAAGCACAGCAAGCTAGTGAGAAAGCAAGAGGGGACATAGCATGTCTACTGTCTAATGGAACAATGAAGACTAATGGAAAACTTTGTATCTCCCCAGTTTGTTACATTCTGAACTGCCATCTGCTTTTCCTTGAGAGGTGGCATGGCCAGGCCTTGCCAAATACAGACCCTGCTACCTTTCCTTAACACTTCAGAAGGTAGCAAGTACCTGTTGGTTCCCAGCCTTAGGCTGTGCTTCATGGAACCCCATAGCTAAGAGCTGGGTGTCAGTGACAGGCTTGGGAGAAAAAGCTGGCCTGTTTGACTCCTTTGTGTTCGGTTACAGGGCAGTCAGGGTGACAGCAAGAATGCCAAGAAAAAGAACAACAAGAAGACCAACAAGAATAAAAGCAGCATTAGCCGCGCCAACAAGAAGAAGCCCAGCATGCCCAATGTGTCCAACGACTTATCCCAGAAGCTCTATGCCACCATGGAGAAACACAAGGAGGTAGTGGCATGGGCCAGATGGGAGGTGCTGTCGATGCTCAGGGCTCAAGAGAGTCATCAGCTCTGCCTCTGGCCAGGAGAAGGGAGAAGGCACAAGTCCAACTGTCCTGGAGTTTCTTATGCAGGCCTATGTTGAAAGGAGAGTCATCCCCAACAGACAGAAATAGTTTGATAATACTGCATGATTTGTCTCCAGTTTCATCTCATCCTGAGGAACATTAAGTATCATTTAGATTCAGCTGCCCTCTCATTCTTCAGGTGGAAATGGCCCTGCAGTCCTTCCTTTTGCTTTGTGACTAATGCAGATCTTCTCTACAGGTCTTTTTTGTGATTCACCTTCATGCTGGGCCTGTCATCAACACTCTGCCCCCAATTGTGGACCCTGACCCACTGCTGAGCTGTGACCTCATGGATGGGCGTGATGCTTTTCTCACCCTGGCCAGAGACAAGCACTGGGAGTTTTCTTCGTTGCGCCGCTCCAAGTGGTCCACACTGTGCATGCTGGTGGAGCTGCATACCCAGGGCCAGGATCGCTTCGTCTATACCTGTAATGAATGCAAACACCATGTAGAGACACGCTGGCACTGCACTGTGTGTGAGGTAGGTCCCAGTACTGAGATTCTGACCAAACATTTCAGGATGCCAGAGTTCATATCTGTGCACAGCCGTTTTTATGCTGACCTTCCCAGGATTAGGAATTAGTCATGAGGCAGAAGACTTCACTGTCTTCTTCCCTCCATTTCATTAATTCCTACTCTGCAAGTGGCATAGCAGTAGGTCTGTCAAGTATGAAGCAAGCCTAATAGTAGGATGCCAGAGGAACAGTCTCCAGGGCAGTCTGTGGTCTTGATCACACAGGTGTGCACAGAGGCACTGGAGAGCACTTTGGTTTTGTGGCAATTCTGACCATTTACCTCCACCTTGTGACTCCAGCTGTTGTCTTGCTAAGGGATTATCAAGTGGCCAGACCATGTGGCAGGGGGTGATTACTGCTTTTCCACAGCAGAGGAATGAGGGAAGGGTGCTACTGTCCACTGCTCAAGAGCCTAGGGCATACTGCAACCAGTGTGTGTGTTACCAAAAGCAAAATGTCCTCTGTCCTTTGGACAGGGTCTCAGGCCCTTCTTTGGTTGTTTCTGTTGAACCTGGTCCCAGTTTTGCTGGCTCCTCTTTGCAGCGATGTGGGCCACACTATTGAATGGCTGAGACCACCCCAAGCTTTTGAGGATGTGCTGAGTCCTCTGCCTCCTTTTCTATATAGACAGTGTCACAGAGCCCATACTTTCCACTTGTCATTTTCTTGCTCCCAGGACTGTGGAGTCACCGCCCAATAAGCACCTTGCCTTGATCTGTAGTATCACACAAGTCCTAGGCAGGATGGAGGCTGTCTTTTTGCATGTCTGGCTCTTCCTTCTTTGTCTGTTTTTAAATGCCTCTCTTCCTTTTTAGTTTTCTGAGACAGGGTCTTGCTTTGTAGTTCAGGTTGACCCTAAACTCACTAGATAGCCCAAGCCACAGCAATCCTCCCACCTCTGCCTCTCGAGTGCTGGGATTGCAGTCCTGAGCCACCACACCTGGCTTCTCTTCCTTTTTTCTAACCATCTGCCATCTTTTTTTTTTTTTTTTTTTTTTTTTTGAGACAAGATCTCGCTTTGTAGTTCAGGTTGGCCCTGAGCTCACTATGTAGCCCAGGCAAGCCTTGAACTCAGCAGTCCTTCTGCCCCTGCCTCCTGAGTGCTGGGATTAGAGGCGTGAGCCACCATGCCTGGCCATCTTTTTTTTTTTTTAAAGACAGAGTCTGGTTTGTAGTTCAGGAGCCCTGAGCTCTCTATGTAGCCCGGGCCAACCTGGAACTCAGCAGTCCTCCTGTCTCTGCCTCCCTAGTGCTGGGATTACAGGCGTGAGCCACCAGGCCTGGCACTGTGATATGTGGTATTGATTGCTGGTGGGTGTGAATCACCATGTCCAGCATTGTTGTATGTGGTTACCAGGGGTCAAACCAGGGACTCTGCGCTTGCTAGGCAGGCACTGGAACCACTGAACTAAATCTCTGGCCCCCATCTACCATCTTCTCTAACCATCTAATCATCTTCCTCGGTTCTGTTACTGTTCTGCTAATGGTGAGGTTTTCATGTCCTTTGTAAGACCAGTTTTCAGACCTGATTCTCCACCTCCATTCGTCAGATACAGTGCTTCCTTTTCTGTTGCAGTGTTCAACATTTGGGTTTCGGTGATGGTGAAGGACCATTTAACGCTGGCTAGCTTGTCCCCTCTTTATTGGAAAACTCTCCTGGCCCTCTGGTGGCACTTTGAGCAAGTGGCCACAGTATTCCTTATCTTTTCACCTTCAGGCTTCATGGTGTGAATAGATGATCAGAGCATGTGGCAGGGACTGAGTACGGCTTTTCCACAGCAGAGCAGTGAAGGAAGGGAGCCACTGTCCACTGCTCAAGAGTCTTGGGTATACTGTATCCAGTGTGTGTATCTGGTCTTGCTCAGCCCTGTGCTTACGTTGGCCTGTCCTCTTTCCTTGTCTACAGGACTATGACCTTTGTATCAACTGCTACAACACAAAGAGCCACACTCATAAGATGGTGAAGTGGGGGCTGGGACTGGATGATGAAGGCAGCAGCCAGGGTGAGCCGCAGTCCAAGAGCCCCCAGGAATCCCGACGTTTGAGCATCCAGCGCTGCATCCAGTCCCTGGTACATGCCTGCCAGTGTCGCAATGCCAACTGCTCACTGCCGTCCTGCCAGAAGATGAAACGGGTTGTGCAGCACACTAAGGGCTGCAAACGCAAGACAAATGGAGGCTGCCCAGTGTGCAAGCAGCTTATTGCTCTTTGCTGCTACCATGCCAAACACTGCCAAGAAAACAAATGCCCTGTGCCCTTCTGCCTCAACATTAAACACAAGCTCCGCCAGCAGCAGATCCAGCACCGCCTGCAGCAGGCCCAGCTTATGCGCCGGCGGATGGCTACCATGAACACCCGCAACGTGCCTCAGCAGAGTTTGCCTTCTCCTACCTCAGCACCGCCCGGGACCCCCACACAGCAGCCCAGCACGCCTCAGACCCCACAACCCCCTGCCCAGCCCCAGCCCTCACCTGTGAGCATGTCACCAGCTGGCTTCCCCAGTGTGAACCGGACTCAGCCCCCCATGGCAGTGTCCGCTGGAAAGCCCACCAACCAGGTGCAGGCCCCTCCACCCCCTGCCCAGCCTCCACCAGCAGCAGTGGAAGCAGCCCGGCAGATTGAGCGTGAAGCCCAGCAGCAGCAGCACCTGTACCGAGTGAATATCAACAATGGCATGCCTCCTGGGCGCACAGGCATGGGGACCCCGGGGAGTCAGATGGCCCCTGTGGGCCTGAATGTACCCCGACCCAACCAGGTCAGTGGGCCTGTCATACCCAGCATCCAGCCCGGACAGTGGCAACAGGCACCCATGCCCCAGCAACAGACAATGGCAGGCATGCCCAGGCCTGTGATGTCCATGCAGGCACAAGCTGCAGTGGCCGGGTCACGGATGCCCAATGTGCAGCCTCCCAGGAGCATCTCTCCCAGCGCCCTGCAGGACCTACTGCGGACCCTGAAGTCACCCAGCTCCCCTCAGCAGCAGCAGCAGGTGCTGAACATCCTCAAGTCAAACCCGCAGCTAATGGCAGCTTTCATCAAACAGCGCACAGCCAAGTATGTGGCCAACCAGCCTGGCATGCAGGCCCAGCCTGGCCTCCAGTCCCAGCCCAGCATGCAGTCCCAGCCCGGCATGCACCAGCAGCCCGGCCTGCAGAACCTGAATGCGATGCAGGCTGGCGTGCCAAGGCCCAGTGTGCCTCCACAGCAGCAGGCGATGGGAGGCTTAAACCCCCAGGGCCAGGCCCTGAACATCATGAACCCAGGACACAACCCCAACATGGCAAGTATGAATCCCCAGTACCGAGAGATGCTGAGGAGACAGTTGCTCCAGCAGCAGCAGCAGCAGCAGCAGCAGCAACAGCAGCAGCAGCAGCAGCAACAGCAGCAACAGCAGCAAAGCAGTGCCAGCATGGCCGGGGGCCTGGCTGGGCACAGCCAGTTCCAACAGCCACAAGGACCTGGGGGCTATGCTCCAGCCATGCAGCAACAGCGCATGCAGCAGCATCTTCCCATCCAGGGCAGCTCCATGGGCCAGATGGCTGCTCAGATGGGACAGCTTGGCCAAATGGGGCAGCCTGGGCTGGGGGCAGATAGTACCCCCAATATCCAGCAGGCCCTGCAGCAGCGGATTCTGCAGCAGCAACAGATGAAGCAGCAGATTGGGTCCCCAGGCCAGCCAAACCCCATGAGCCCCCAGCAACACATGCTCTCAGGACAGCCGCAGGCCTCGCATCTCCCTGGCCAGCAGATCGCCACATCCCTTAGTAACCAGGTGCGGTCTCCAGCCCCTGTCCAGTCTCCTCGGCCCCAGTCCCAACCTCCACATTCCAGCCCATCACCACGGATACAGCCCCAGCCATCACCACACCACGTTTCACCCCAGACTGGTTCCCCCCACCCTGGACTCGCAGTCACCATGGCCAGCTCCATGGATCAGGGACACCTGGGGAACCCTGAACAGAGTGCAATGCTCCCCCAGCTGAATACCCCCAACAGGAGCGCACTGTCCAGCGAACTGTCCTTGGTTGGTGACACCACGGGAGACACGCTAGAAAAGTTTGTGGAGGGTTTGTAGCATTATGAGAGCATCATTTTTTTTCCATGTTCTTGGACCTTTTGTACTGAAAATCCAGGCATCTAGGCTCTTTTTATTCCTAGATGGAACTGTGACTTCCAAGCCATGGAAGGGTGGATTGATGTTTAAAGAAACAATACAAAGAATATATTTTTTTGTTAAAAACCAGTTGATTTAAATATCTGGTCTTTCTCTTTTTGTTATTGTTTGTTTTGGGTTTTTATTTCTTTTGTTTTTTGTTTTGGGGGAGGGGGGCTTGTTTGGATTCTTTTTTGTCATTGCTGGTGACTCATGCCTTTTTTTAATGGGAAAAACAAGTTCATTATATTCATATTTTTTATTTGTATTTTCAAGACTTTAAACTCTTATGTTTAAAAGTGAGAAGAAAAATAATATTCAGAAACTGGTTCCTGAAATAATGCATCTTATAATGTATCCCGATAACTGATGTTGCGGGAAGATTTTTTTTCTATAGTGAACTCTGTGGGCGTCTCCAAGTATTACCCCTGGACGATAGGAATTGACTCCGGCGTGCACACACGTACACACCCACACACATCTATCTATACATGCTGGCTTAAGCCAAACTCTTGTCTTGCAGATGTAGAAATTGTTGCTTTGTTTCTCTGATAAAACTGGTTTTAGACAAAAATAGGGATGATCACTCTCTTAGACCATGCTAATGTTATTAGAGAAGAAACATTCTTTTCTTTCTTCTATGTGAAACTTGAAATGAGGAAAAGCAATTCTAGTGTAAATCATGCAAGCGCTATAATTACTATAAATAAGAAAATTCAAGAAGATTCAATCACTGTATAGAATGGTAAAGTACCAACTCATTTCTTATATCATATTGTTAAATAAACTGTGTGCAACAGACAAAAAGGGTGGTCCTTCTTGAATTCATGTACATGGTATTAACACTTAGTGTTCGGGGGTTTTTTGTTATGAAAATGCTGTTTTCAACATTGTATTTGGACTATGCATGTGTTTTTTTCCCCATTGTATATAAAGTATCGCTTAAAATTGATATAAATTACTGAAATTTTTAACATGTATTCTGTTCTTTAAGATCCCTGTAAGAATGTTTAAGGTTTTTATTTATTTATATATATTTTTGGAGTCTGTTCTTTGTAAGACATGATTCTGATTGTTCGCTTGGAATGGAGAGGCTGGGGCTGCAGTCACAGTGGCAATGGTGGTGGCAGCTGGGAATCAGGCCAGTGGCCACCTCGAGGGCTTCCTTCTCAGAGACTAAGGCAGCCATGCAGTGTCAGTCTTGCAGCTGACACAGAGATTTCACCCACACTGGAAGGGGTACCAGTAGGTCTGAAAGAGCACTGTGCTTCCAGCCCATTTCCCTGGTACTGTCTTCTGTCATATAGCCAGCTACTCCTCAGGGGAGGGCTTCTGCCCTTTAGGCAGACCCCCTTTCTATTTACAAGTCCCAGAATTGATGCAAAGGGTGCTCTAGGGACTCAGGGTGGTTCCTGACTGCCGCCTCCCCCAGGATACTGGCTGTCCTTCATTCAGTAGGAAAGATACCTCTATTAGTCTCTCGTGGCCTCAGCAGGGGAGCCCACAAATGCCTGGTGCTGCCCTGGGGAGTACCAAAAAGGGTAGATGCTCTATGATCCCACCCTCTGGCAGGGTCTATTTGATAGTGTCCTTACTGAGCAGGCGACAAGTTTGAGAGTGCTGTACACATGTCTAAGAAAAGGACCATCAACAGGAACTGAAGGTAACCCTCTAGTCTTTATCCTGCCCCCACACAGAACTTTATCCCTAGTCTTCCATCCTAAAGGTGGTTTAGATAGGGTGAAGGGGCCAGGCCTAGAAATCACGGCCCACATAGCTTCTCCTAGCTTTTAATGTTTGCAGAGGTATTTTCAAAGTATGTGATTCTTGATTTGAGAATCTAAATTTGAGCTTTCAAGGAAATCAGAAGGCTGCAATGTCATTTTAGCAGTTTTGAATCAACTTGAAATGTACATTATTAAATCAGGTAATTTTAAGACCACATTCTAATACTCGCAGCCTGTCTCCATCTCTACCCCATCCCCAAACTGAAAAACATGTCCGTGCCCTCCTCTGGAGATCGGCCCTAGCCCAACCTGCTGGTCTTTGCACATTCACTGTCCCTTTGAGAATCCCCTTTTCCATCATCAAGGAAGTCCTGTGCCACGTGTTCCAACAAGAAGCAGATCCCAAGCCCTCGCTCAGAAGGCAGTGGTCTCCAGCATATACCCTTCTACTGGGGCCAGTGGGGGCATCTTTTTCAGGTCATCCTGGAGTTCACAAATCTGTACCAGCCTCATCCTCTTTGGAGTCTGCGTCCTATGCAACCATTCTGAGCAATCCAGATGTCAGAGGATGTGGTGAAGGGTGTGGGCTGTGGATACTAACCCTAAGCTTGTCCTGAGGAAATTTCTGTAAGCTGGAGAGCCCAGATGCTGTGTCTCATGCTGTATACTTGAGAAGAAAAAATTCCTATATTTGTGATTAAAAAGAGGGAACTTGAAATGTGCTGGTGTTTATAATAAAAGCTGGTAAAACTGCTTGGATTCAAAGATGGTTCCAATTGGCTAATGATCCTTAGCACAGCAGCTAGTGACAAAGTGAAGATGCTTGATTTTGTCTCAACTGAGCATGCATTTGACACTGTCTGAATTTCTAGAGTTTAAGATTGAAGAATGAGATGTCTTTGGGCAACATGCCTTCTGCTTAAGCTGTCAGGGTGGAGATGTGTAACTCTTTGTTTTAATTGCTATAAAATGGAGCCAAAGATTTCATTTGAACCAAAATGTAGTTTTCGCATTTTGTGGTAAAATAAGTTGCTGTTTAAAAACAAAATCATGCCTCATTTAGGTATTGATTACAGGTGGGTAATCATTGTGATGCCAGGAATTTCAACACAAAAGGTGTGCTGGGAGCTACAACCACAGTACTGTAGCACGTGTGTGGGAGCCTATAGGAATAACAATGAAGTCCATTTAGGACCATAAAGTTATGTGGCAGCATTATGGGGATATTATGTGTTACTTTCATATGCATTGATTGTGTATAATTTCATGGAACATATTAAGGATGGGAAAACAGGTCGGTTTCAAAACAATTTGAGGAGGTGAGAGGAGACTGGATGTTACTGGTCCAAATTTTTAGGCTCAAGAATCTAGAAGTACAGGGCCAGGGATTTAGCTCAGTGGTTCCAGCATCTGCCTGGCAAGCGCAAGGTCCTGAGTTCAAACCCCAGTACCACATACCACAGTGCCAGGTGTGGTGACTCCTGCCTGTAATCCCAACACTGGGGAGGCAGAGGCAGGTGGATTCCTGAAAGTTCAAGGCTATCCTGAACTACAAAGGGAGACCCTGTCCTCACAAAAAGAATGTAAAAGTCCTGCTTCAGACAGCAGGTGCACATCACTGTGTCTGGTTCACGGTTTTTTTCCTCCCTATTTTTACAGGTCCTAATAAACGAAACCAGGGCCTGATAAATGTTAGGCAAGACTCCACCACTGAGCTATATCCATGACATCCATGGCCTTTTTTTTTTTTTTTTTTTTTTTTTTTGAGACAGGGTCTTAGTTAAGGCTGGCCCTCAACTCACTACATAGCCCAGGCTAGCCTCGGCTCAGCAATCCTCCTGCCTCTGCCTCCCGAATGCTTGGATTACAGGTGAGAGCCATCACACCTGGCATTGTGGTATGTGATACTGATTGCTAGTGAAGGTGAGTCACCATGCCCAAGATTGTGGTATATAGTTACTGGGGATCAAACTTGGAACCTTGTGCTTGCAAAGCAAACACTGGAACCACTGAGCTGAATCCCTGGCCCCATCCTTGGCCTTTTTGAATTTTTGGTTTTTTGAAGATTGAGTCCAGGGGCTTCATAGTAAATTAAATCTTCAGTCCTTTTAGAAAATTTTGAGTCAGGGTCACAATAAATTGTTCAGACTTGGTTCAAGCTTGCAATCCTGCATCAGCCTTCCAGGTTGCTGGGATTACAGGTGTGGACCACCCCACCTGGCTTTAAATTTTATTACTGGCTGAGCTGTCCTTGCACCTGTAAGCCTGCCCTAGCCTCAGGTAGCAGACATTACAGATGTACACCAGCTCCTGTCATTTTACAGAGGGTTTACCAGGACTGTTGGCTGTCACAAAAATTCAAAGGAAAGACATCGCTATGAGACACCTACCTTAAATGTTGGGGTGGGGCTGGGTTAGAGTGGGACAGTGGTAGAGTACTTCCCTAGCATGCTCAAAGCCCTGGTACAGCAGATGTTTTTCAGGGAATTAGGAAAAGACTGGAGAGGTTAGAATAGGAATTGTGGCTGTGAGGTTGAAGGGACTGAGAAATAATTCCTTGATGGCAGAGTCCCTTGACTTTAAATGAACTTCCCAAATTCTACTTCCTTCCTGTGGGTAATAAAGTGAAAAGTAGGAAAAGCATTATGATATGTAACATGCTATTTAAATGGGTTTCGCTTATTTTTCCGGTGAATTAGGAAACCGGTCAGGTAAGTGACTTGGCGTTCACAGAGTGTGGAGGGGACAGTAGGGTGCCTGGCTTGGGCCTTGCTCTTACTCTGGGCTCAAGGAAGACCCCTTCCTTTCAGTTTAGAAACCCTGCTGCCCTACTTCCCATCTGGAGGACCTGGGGACAATAGAATCACCATGCACAGAAAATGCTCAGGTATAATGTAGACAATAAGTCGTAACTAAGTCCTTATAAAGGCTTTGGAATCAGCATACCTGTTTGCTTCACTGCTGATTAGCCTAATACTTGTCAACGTGGTCTCCACAGCATCAAAATAGTATAATAGTCCTACTCTGCCCTCTGCCCAGGACCTGCTATGGACTTTACAGGTTCTGATCTTGCATCCCATGGCTCTGGACCCATAATAAGTAAAACTCTTGTAAACTAGTTTTTATTTTTTTTTAAATTTTTTAGTGGTACCAGAGATCAAACTCAGGCCCTTCTACTTCCAAGGTAGATGCGGTACCACTTGAGCTAAATCTCTGACCCATGTAAAATAGTTTTCAAAATGTATGGAGCCAAGGGCCAGGGATTTAGCTCAGTAGTACTGCACCTACCTTGCAAGCACAAGGGCTGAAGTTTGATCCTCGGTACTGCCAAAAAAAAAAAAAAAAGTGTAAGCCCTTTCATTGCTGCTGTAGGTCCTTTCCCTATTTTTCTCACCAGCCAGTAGTTCTCCACTGTTACCTCTGACTGGCCGGGACTCTGACCCTGACGCAGGTGTGGGGCCCAGACAAGAGGAAGATTTTGTGCTCCTTTCTGGAATGGGGTGAGAGAGCAAGGACTACACTGAGACTTAGGTACTGTCTAGACAGTAGTAGTATTCCCATACTCTGAAAGCTGGAAGAATTGAGTAGGACAAAGAAAGCGTCATAGGTTGAACATGAGGCATTTGCAAATACTAGCCAGGATTAGTGTCATTACAGAGGACTGAAGCAAAGAGGCTAGACTCCAGCTGGCCATCAGGTTTCTGGAAGGCATTTTTCACTGTCTCCAGCCCTCAAGATGTTTTGAGATGCAAATTTTGATTTCCCGAGGAAGAAAAGGGTACAGGAGAACCCAGATTAATTTGAAACCTGAGAAGTTTCTCTTCCCTTGAGCCTGGGCCCTGCCTGTTTCACCATCATCCTTATCAGAGTCTTACATTTTTCCTTTTCCCAAATATCATTTCTTCATTAAAGTCTCTGCAGGGCCAGGCATGGTGACTCATGCCTGTAATCCCAGCACTCGGGAGGCAGAGGCAGGAGGACTGCTGAGTTCCAGGTTTGCCTGGGCTACATAGTGAGCTGAGGGCCAGCCTGAACTACAAAGTGAGACCCTGTCTCAAACAAACAAACAAAAAAAATGTCTCTGCAGGTCTGGAGATTTAGCTCAGTGGTTCCGGCGTCTGCCTAACAAGTGCAAGGTCCCTGGTTCTATCCTGGTAACCACATACAACAATACCAGGGGTGGCGGCTCATGCCTGTAATTCCAGCACTTGGGAGGCAGAGACAGGAGGATTGCTGAGTTTGAGGCCAGACTGGGCTACACAGTGAGCTTGGCCAGGTTGAACTACAAAGCAAGACCCTGTTTCAAAAAAAAAAAGGTCTCTGCAAGCCAGATCTAGTGCCCCACAGAGCAATGTGTCAGCTCTTAGAGATAATTTCCTGAGTGGTGTGAAAAAGGAATGAAATATAAGATGGACATCTCTCAATTACCCTGGGAAATGACTGTGGGACCTCCTAGGAGGGAACCCAGGCCCAGTGATTGTGTGGGGCCTGTGGGCTTGAAACAGGAGTTTAGAATTGATTTTAGAAGTTCAGATGATACCACTGGAAGACGCTGAGTGAGAAGGATAATGAGCTCTGGCTGTGTTGGAAGGGGCTGACACAGAGGAAGCCAGGACCAAGTGGGAGCCTGATAGAGTCAACCAGGAGAGATTACTCTTCCATCCAAATCTGCATAGTCTTGCATTTCCTCTGTTACTTGAGTCAGAAACTTAGGTTGTCCTTGTCACCTGTAAACTGCAAGTATTCCTGGACACATGCTTTCTCAACAACCCAAATCTGTCCAGGACCCCCTGGGGTACTGTTTTGAATCTTTCTCTTCAGTCATCTGCTTACAATTTCAAGGAAACTGGTTTGTTTTTGTGATGTCAAGTGTTGAACGTGGCCTTGCAGAAAGCTAGTGCTCTACCACTAAGCTGCACTGCTACCCCTCAAGGAAATGGGGTTTTGTACAATTATTTAAAATGGTCATGGTCACAAATCTTTACTGGGCCTCAGAATCACAAGAACTTACTTAAACAGAGGGAGCTGAGTTCCACTCCGTGGTTGAGGCCATGCAGGATAATCTGCCTTTGATGGCAGGGTTAGGAGCAAGTATTAAAAGACAAGATGATGGTCTGAATCTCCAGACTCAACTTCCAACAGGGGGAGAGACTCATAATAAACACTATGCCAAGTTCTGCTGGTGGTGGTGATTACTGAATTGACGTTTTCGATTGGACAAGTCAATCCTATTATCTCTTTTGTCATTTGTCTTAGCTTTTGGCCTCTAAGGGTTATAAGTTTTTGAGCAGCGTAGACCGGTGCCTGGGACTCATAAACACCACAGAAAAGGTTGCTGTTTTGCGTCCACACCCCATTCGTGTACTGACAAAGGCCCCACTTCGAGAGAGTCGCACGCCTAAGCGGAATTAGTGGCGCGAGTTGGAGCTTCTCAGGCTCAGAGGGCAAGACCGTCACCCTTCACTTTGCGACTCAAGGTCACCAAAGTCCTGCTCCCAGACCCAACTGCCCGCGGGGCACAGCGCCCCTGCAGGCAGCCCGGCGCGCTCCGTGACGTCATCGTGCCGCGCCAAGTACAGCCCACCCCACCGCAGTACCCAGCCAACCGCGCGTGCGCAGCGCTGAGGGACGAAGACATGGCTCGCGAGCTTCGGGCGCTGCTTCTGTGGGGCCGCACAGTGCGGCCTTCGCTACGACCTCTGGTTCTGGCGGCTACTTCGGGAGGTGAGGGCGGCGGCCTCCTTCCGAGACCCCGAGCTCTTTAGACAAGCGCGAGGCGGCGGCGGCACAGGTCGCATGGGCACTGGGTCCTGCGGCTGCGGAGTTCGCAGCGGCGTTGCTGCCTCCCCCGCATGGGTGCCTTCTACCTCGTGGGTCTCTCGGCGCTGGACGGGGGTGGGTCGCGGGAGCCTACAGGCCAGGACAGAAGGGTGCAGTCCTCCACTTGAAAGAGTAGAGTCTGGAAGGCGCGGATGTGCGCAGCGCCGGCTTGTCGGGGGCCTCGCAATGGCGCGGATGTTCTCGGTTTCCGCACCGTAATTCACGGGCCGTGTGCTCTTTGGATACTTGGATCATTGTACACAGCTGCGAGCCTGTTCAGTGCTGTTTGAGTTTAGGGATACTGTTTACCCTGAATTGTGGACTCTGGTTATTCTCAGAGTTTGGAATTGGCAAATAACAAGATCAGCGGAGAGAAAATGACCTTAATCTTTACTTTCTCACTCTCCAATTGAAAGTAACCGCGGAGCAGGGGCTTGACGAACCTTCTGGGGTCAGCACACTCGGTTATGTAAACTTACGTATACGTCTGCAAGATTTTACACAGAAAAGCTTCCATCTCCTTTACACGTGCTACTGAATTTTTTAACACTCCAGGCATTTCCGTTTCCTCTTTCTCTTCCAGTACACATGCATCCAGCCACTCTCCATAGGCAACACACAAGTTTGTATTATTCCGTATAGTTTGTTGGTTTGTTTTGAAGACAGGATTTCATTACGAAGTTCATGTTGGACTTAAACTATGTAACCCAGGCTCTCCTCGAACTCGAATTCACAGTGATCTTCTGCCTCTGCATCCCAAGTGCTGGGAGTACAGATGTGCACCACTACCACGGCTGGCTGAATATATTATGCTTAACGTCCTTTCGGATACAGTAGAGATTATCTCTGATTTTATTACAGTGCTGCATAAAATGAGTACTTAAATCTGTATGAACATGTGTGGCGTTTCTTTAGAATTGGTTTTTCAGAGCCTATGCATTTTTGAAATGTTAACTGGTAATTGACAAATTACTGCTCAAATGTCTGTTAATTTACATTCCCACTACCAGGGAATGAAACTGCCTATTCTGTAGTATATTTCCCAACACTATTTGGATGTTCAAAAGTGGTCCTCTTGTGGGACTTGTGGGTGCAGCCCAGTGGGTGAACCTAAATTTAAGATATGCAGGGCCTGGGGTCAGGGATTTCGCTCAGGTGATATTGCCCGTGGAAGGGCCAAATTTGATTCCCCAGTACTGGGGCGGGGGGAAAGATATTCAAGGCTTGTAGAAGCATTAAAACAACAAAACAAGTAGCCTGGGGATTTAGCTCAGTGGTTCCATTATCTGCCTGGCAAGCATAGGTTCCTGAGTTTGATCTTCGGTACCACATACCACAGTGCCGGGCATGTTAGTTCATGCCCGCAATTCCGGCACTCGGGAGGCAGAGGCAGGAGGATTGCTGTGAGTTTGAGGCTTGCCTGGGCTACGTAATGAGTTCAGGGCCAGCCTGAACTAGAAAGTGAGATACTGTCTCAAAAAAAAAAATGAAAAAGAACCAAAATAAAACCCTTTTATATGAACGATACCTATATTGCACGTACACTAGTGAGAGTAAGACTGGCCTCCACCTCTGGCCTCCACCTCTAGAGTGGTTTTTGTACCACAGGTGTGTACCACCCCTCACCTATAAAAATTTTTATTCTGGGCCAGAGATTTAGCTCAGTGGTTCTGGTGCCTGCTTAGCAAGTGCAAGGTCCCTGGTTCCATCCCTGGTAACCACGTACAATTCACCACACCCACCAGCAGTCAGTACCACATACCACAGTGCTGTTGTGGTGGCTCATGCATGTAATCCTAGCACTCGGGAGGCAGAGGCAGGAGGATTGCTGAGTTCGAGGCTTGCCCGGGCTACATAGTGAGCTCAGGGTCAGCCTGAACTACAAAGCGAGACCCTGTCTCAAAAAAAAAGTTGTTTTTTTTTTTAAATTCTGTTTATTCTTTTAACTGTCTCTGAGCTTCTCTTCTACAGCTTCTGGTACCTTGGGTTAAGCTTTCCTTGGTTTGATTGAATCTGAGGTACAGAACCTGTTCTTGGCAGTCTGCTATGTTGCAAATGCCCTTAACATTGTTGCCTATGTCTGTAAGTGTGACAGTAAATAGAATGGATTGAGTGATGAATGAATTCAGCCAAGGAAATACTTGGCTTATACAGTGAGGATACCTAATGTGGTTATAGGAATCTAGCCCTACAGGAAATTCAGAATTCTCAACAGTTTCCTCTTCTTGGGGGAAGTATTGGGAGAGTTAACATGGGATTAGCATATATGTAAGATACATTACTTCTTTTTGGAATCCTCTTGCATGACTTGTGAGCTCAATTGACCTTTCTTTACTAGCCACATGGGTTCATATGCTCAAGTTCATTTGCTTGCTCTGACCAAGTCAGTGATGTCTTTTATGTTGATAGAAAGGAAAAAGGATTTATTCAAAGCTGGCACTGAGGAGGTGGAGGGACTCATTTGCCTCAAATCACCATCTGTCCCTGCTACAATACATATGATCCTTATAAACGTGTTAGGTGAAAGAAGTTTGACATAAGACCCATGCGTTCTGTGATTTCATGTATACATAACTTCCCCTAACCCTGGTACTAGGGCTTGAACTCAGGCCCTTGCACTTGGAAGGCAGGCACAATGCCACTGAGCTACATTCCTGGCCTCGCTTATATATAAAACTTTGAGAATAGGCAAATCAATAGAAACAAGGTAGATTAGTGTTGCCAAGTCCTGCAGGGAGGGGAAAGGGGGATTGAGTGCTAATGGATGTGTGGCTTCTCTTTAGAGAAAGTAAATGTTACAGGATTAGATAATAGTGACAGTTGTACAAATTTGAGAGGATAGTGAAGACCACTGAATTGAACACTTTATTTGGTTGAATTGTATGTGAATTATATCTCAATAAAGCTGATTTTGAAAAATCTCAGTTTTTTTGAGGAGAGTTTTGAATTTTCTTGTTGTATGACACAGGGTCTCACTATGTAGTTCAGACTGGCCTTTAATCCACTATGTAGCCCTTGCTTGCCTTAAACTCAAAGCAGTCCTTGTTCCTGCCTTAGTCTCCTTAATGGTGGTATAACAGGTATGTGCCATCCCAAAAATCTTTATATTTTTCAGTACTGCTACCTTTTGTTTTTACTTTTATTGTCATCTAGAATTTGTTTTACTTTAATAAGTGAGAGGAAAAATTAATATTGTAGCTTTACGTTAACGTCTTTTAATACTGGTACTTTCTCGTTGTTTTCAAAATGTGCTTGGTTATTCATGCACGTTTATTTTTCCATATGAACTTGAGGATAGCTTTGTTTGTTTCTTTGTTTTTAAGACAGTGTCTGGCTTTGTAGTTCAGGCTGACCCTGAGCTCACTATGTAGCCCAGGCAAATCTCAAAGTCAGCAATCCTCCTGCCTCTGCCTCCCCAGGGCTGGGGTTATAGGTGTGAGCCACCACGCCTGGCATTGTGGTATATGGTACTAATTGCTGGTAGGCATGAGTCACCATGGTTGGTATTGTTTTTTTTGTTTTTTTGTTTTTTTGGTTTTTTTTTTTGCTTTTTGAGACAGGGTCTCGCTTTGTAGTTCAGGCTGGCCCTGAGCTCACTATGGTACCCAGGCAAGCCGCTGCGAACTCAGCAATCCTCCTGTCCCTGCCTCCCGAGTGCTGGGATGACAGGCGTGAGCCACCACGCCCGGCATTGTGGTATGCGGTGTTGATTGTTGGTGGGCGTGTCTCCACACCCAGCATTATATGTGGTTACTGGGGATCGAACTCAGGACCTTGCGCTTGCGAGGCAGGCACCGGAACCACTGAGCTAACCCTCCGGCCCTGGTATTGTTGTATTGGTTCCTAGGGATGGAACTCAGGACCTTGGCGCTTGCTAGACAGGCACCAGAACCACTGAGCTAAATCTCCGGCCTAGTTAATTATTTGTAAAAGTCTTCTATGAATTTTCTTTGGTATCACATTTAAAATATAGGACAATCTTGGCATGGTTGTGGACATCCATAATCCCAAAATTCAGGACTTCAAGTTTAAGCCCAGCCTGGGCAACCTAGACATTTAGGAAGACTGCCTCGAAATTTTTTTTTTTTTTTGAGACAGGGTCTCACTTTGTAGTTCAGGCTGGCCCTGAGCTCACTATGTAGCCCAGGCAAGCCTCGAACTCAGCATCCTCCTGTCTCTGCCTCCTGAGTGCTGGGATTACAGGCGTGAGCCACCACGCCCAGCACTGTGGTATGTGGCATGTGGCATTGATTGCTGGTGGGCGTGAGTCTCCACGCCCAACATTGTATGTGGTCACCAGGGATTGAACTCAGGACCTTGCGCTTGGGAGGCAGGCGCCGGAACCACTGAGCTAACACTCCAGCCCCAGGGACCTGATTTTGATTCCTGATACCCATGACAAAAAAAAAAGACAAGGTAAATTGATATATTTAAACATTTACTCATTTAGGGGTATTTTTCCCAAGCTATAAGCATATTTTATATCTTTGGTAAAAATTTTAAGTGGTTGTATTAACTTCTGTAGTTTTATAAATAGGTAATTTTGTAGGTAGATTATTGATAAACATATTACAGAATGCAAGAGATAGAAGCCCATGTGCAATGAAGTGATTTTTTTTTTCTTTCTGTTTTTGTTTTTGTTTGAACCAAAGTTTCACAGTGTAGTTTAGGTTAGCCTTGAACTCACTGTGTAGCACAGGCTGGCCTCAAACTCGTGATCCTCCTGCCTGAACTAATTTTTTTTCTTTGACTTATTTATTGGTACATTGTATATAAACATTACAGTTATGCTCAACATTGAGAATTTGTACCAGTATAGGACATGACTTAATTCTCATTTTTTCCCTTCCCCTACCCACCCTAAAACCTGTGCCCAATGAACTAATTGTTTTAAAAATCAGTTTTATTGGTACATTTTATATAAACGTTATGATCACAGTCAACATTGAGAATGTGTACCAGTACATGGCACAACTTAATTCTCATTTTACTAATCATTTACTATTGTCCTAATATATCGGCCTCTCCTGATCCTGGATGTCTTTGCTCTGAGGTGATTGCAAGCCTGAATTTTATAGTTTTCATTTCCTTGCTTTTCTTTATATTTCTGCATGTATATATAGTTTGTTAAGATCGTATTTTGTATATTCTGCTATGACTTGCTTTGACCAACATTATTTTTTAGTTTATCTCTATTAGTTTTCACTTGTTAACTTATTCCACTGCATTAATATACCTTCATTTCTTCTTTAGTCTGTCTTAGTACATTTTCTGAGGTAATTGCTCATAGTGAAATGAACTTACATAGACTCCTGTCTAATATGCACCAGACTTGCAAAGATGATAGCCTGAGCGCACAGAACCACACTGTTCTCATGGAGACTCACGGCCTCTTCTGATGGAGCACAAAGTGGTACAGATCTCCTTTCCTTGGGAATAATTGTACATTAGATGATATTTTATGTTTGTTTCATTGTGAGATATTACCTCAGAAAATGCATTAAGATAGGTGTACGGAATCCCAGCACTCGGGAGGCAGAGACAGGAGGATTGCTGAGTTTGCGGCTGCTTGCCTGGGCACCATAGTGAGCTCAGGGCCAGCCTGAACCACAAAGCGAGACCCTGTCTCAAAAAGCAAAAAAAAAAAAAAAAAAAAAAATAGGTGTACAGTTCAGTGAAACACTGATTCATCCCTGTCATCTTTCTATCAGTGTACTTTTTTGTTTTGTCCTGCAGCTGATTGCCTTGTTCTGTTGCTACAGACTTGTAGGTTTGTAGTGGAGGCTTTTATAACTTGATTATGCACACCCCCTGCCTCATAAATACACATATTTCTCTAGAGTATGTAACTTGGAGAGGAATGGCTAGGGTTAAGGTTTACAGTTTTACTAAGTAATGGTGACTTTCTCACAGCAGGTTCTGGTTTCCATTCTTAACTGTGTAAGAGTACCCACCATTTCATGCTTGCTGATATTTGATGCTTTCAAATTGTTTAAGTGTTTGTCATTTAAACAAGTTTATCATATTATGGCAAGATATTTCAGTTATGGTGTTGTGTTTTGTTTTGTTTTTTTTTTTGAGACAGGTTCTCGCTTTGTAGTTCAGGCTGGCTCTGAGCTCACTATGGAGTCTAGGCAAGCCTGGAACTCAGCAATCCTCCTGTCTCTGCCTCCCGAGTGCTGGGATTACAGGCGTGAGCCACCACACCCGGCGCTGTGGTATGTGGTATTGATTGCTGGTGGGCGTGAGTCTCTATGCCCAGCATTGTATGTGGTTACCGGGGATCGAACTCAGGACCTTGTGCTTATGAGGCAGGCGCTGGAACCACTGAGCTAACCCTCCGGCCCTCAGTTATGGTTTTAAGTTGCTTTTTTTTTTTTTTTTTTTTTTTTTTTTTTTTTTTTTTTTTTTT
>PVIC010034487.1:0-19523 GCA_004025085.1 Thryonomys swinderianus
TCTTTCAAAATCAATGGAGAAATAAGATACTTCCATGACAAAGAACACTTGAAAAACTTCACAAACACAAAACTTGAACTCTAAAACATTCTAAAGAATATCTTGGAAAAAAACAATGAAGGTCACAAACTCATGAGACCCAGCAGAGTGAGCTCATTAGACAAGACAAGAAACTGAATGGAAAGGGGAAAAGCAAAGAATAAAAGAGCCAAGAACAGGAAAACACCATGACAGGAACAAATCAGGCCATATCAGTCATAACCATTAATGTCAATGGCTTCAATGTGCCAATTAAAAGACATAGACTGGCAGAACAGATTAAGAAACAAGACCCCATAATATACTGTATTCAAGGAACACACCTAATTCAGAAAGAAAACCATAGACTGAAAATAAAAGGAAGGTAAACAATTCTCCATGTGACAGGAAACTGCAAAAAAGCATGAATGGTTATCCTATTTGCAGATAAAACAGATTTCAAATCAAAACTAGTTAAGAGAGACAAAGAAGGACACTATATTCTCATACAGGGAACAGTCCAAGGGAAAGAGATGATAGTCATAAATATTTATGCACCAAATTCCAGTGCACCCAACTATATAAATCAATTATTAATGGAGATGGAAAGCCAGATAAGCTCTCATACAGTAGTCATAGGGGACTTCAATAACCTGTTGTCACAAATAGATGGACTGGACAAAAAGTCAACAATGAAATACTTGAACTAAACCAAACCTTTGAACAAATGGACTTAATAGATGCCTACAGAGTATTTCACCCTACAAAGTCAGAATATACATTCTTCTCAGCTGCTCATAGGTCATTCTCCAAAATAGACCACATGCTCATTCATAGAGCATGTTTAAGTAAATGTAAAGGAATCAAAGTTATCCCCTGTATACTATCAGACCATAGTGCCTTGAAATTAGAGCTGAATACCAAAAGAAATTTCAAGATCCTCACAAACACATGGAAATTGAACAATACTCTGCTGAACAATCAGTGAGTAACAGAAGAAATTAAACAGTTTTTACAATTAAATGATAATCCCAGTACAACTTATAGGAATTTATGGGATACAATGAAAGCAGTTCTATGAGGGAAATTCATAGCAGTGAATGCTTACATCCAGAAAACAGAGCAAGCTCAAATAATCAATCTAATGCTGAACCTCAAGCTACTAGAAAAAGAGGAGCAAGACAAATGCAAAGTTCCATACTAGGGAAGAAATCATAAGGATCAGAGCAGAAATTAATGCAACGGAGACTAAGAGAACTATAGAAAAAAATCAGTGAATCAAAGAGTTTGTTATTTGGAAGGATAAACAAAATTGACAGACCCTTAGCCAACCTTATCAAACAAAGGAAGGGACAGACTCAAATCCATGCTATTAGGAATGAAAACAGAGAAATCACAAATCCAGCAGAAGTCCGGAGGATAATAAATGGCTACTCTGAAAATCTGTAGTCCAATAAGATGGAGTGGAAGAAATGTATAGATTCCTAGGCATATATAAACTTCCAGAGCTGAACGAAGAAGATATACAGATGTTAAACACCACAATATCAATCTGTGAAATTGAAAATGTAATTAAAAACCTATCAACAGGGGCCAGAGATTTAGCTCAGTGGTTCTAGCACCTGCCTCGCAAGTGCAAGGTCCTGAGTTCGATCCCAGTAACCACATACAATGCTGGGCGTGGTGACTCACGCCCACCAGCAATCAATACCACATACCACAGTGCCAGGCGTGGTGGCTCACGCCTGTAATCCCAGCACTCAGGAGGCAGAGACAGGAGGATTGCTGGGTTCGAGGCTTGCCTGGGCTGTATACATAGTGAGCTCAGGGCCAGCCTGAACTGCAAAGCGAAACCTTGTCTCAAAAAAAAAAAAAAAAAAAAAAAAAAAAAAAAAAAAAAAAAACAAAAAAAAAACCTATCAACAAAGAAAAACCCTGGTCCTGATCGATATACCATTGAATTCTACAAAACTTTCAAAAAAGAGTTAACACCACTACTTCTCAAACTCTTTAATGAAATTGAAAGGGAAGCAGTGCTCTCAAATTCATTCCTGGAAGCAACCATTACATTGATCCCCAAAGGAGGGAAAGACCCAACCAAAAGAGAACTACAGGTCAATCTCCCTAATGAACACTGATGCAAAAATACTCAACAAAATACTGACAAATAGAGTACAGAGAATCATCAAGATCATATACCCTGACCAAGTAGGATTGATCCCAGGGATTCAAGGATGGTTCAACATATGTAAATCAATAAATGTAATCACTACATAAACAGACTCAAGAACAAAAAACATATGGTCATCTCAATAGATACAGCAAAAGCTTTTGACAAAAATCTAACACCCATTCATGATCAAAACCCTATAGAAAAGTGGAATAGATGGACTTTATCTCAACCTAATAAAAGCAATATACAAGAAACCAATAGGGCCAGAGATTTGGCTCAGTGGTTCCAGTGCCTGCCTCGCAAGTGCAAGGTCCTGGGTTCGATGCCTGGTAACCACATAAACAATACTGGGCGTGGTGGCCATGCCCACTGGCAATCAGTACCTCATATCACAAATGCCAGGTTTGGTGGCTCAAGCCTATAATCCCAGCACTCAGGAGGCATAGGCAGGAGGATTGCTGAGTTCCAGGCTTGTCTGAGCTACATACATAGTGAGTTCAGGGCCAGCCTGAACTACAAAGATCCTGTCTCAAAAAAAACAAACAAACAAAAATAACAGCCAGCATCACCTCAAAGGGTCAAAAGCTGAAACCTTCACACTAAGATCAGGAACAAGTCAAGGATGTCCATTTCCACCACTCCTGTTCAATATAGTGCTAGAAACATTAGCCACAGCAATTAGACAAGAGAAAAATAAATAGATAAATGTTTTCACTCCCATAAAGTGTGGCTATGTGAGGTGAGAGTGTGCTTACTAACTTAATTGTGGTAAGCATCTCAGAATATATACATCCATCAGAACATCATGTTGTACACTATAAATTTAAGCTTAAATTTCTCAGTTATACTTTGATAAAGCTGGAAAAAAATGTATTTGAAAAATTATAGGGACAAAGAAATTTCCTTGACTTGTGATGGGGTTACATTCCAATACACTGAAATATCCTACATAAAAAATGCACACAAGACCCCTAGGGAATCTTGTAGCTTAGACCTGACAGCAACCTGCAGCTTTGCAAGACAGCGTCCTAGCTTGCATGGTGAATGGTGGGAGAGATCAGCACTCAAAACGAATAATCAGGCTTCTCCTGAATGTGCACCATTTTTGCATTACCATAAAGTTGGGCCATTATTTTCTTATCAAACAGCCATGTCAATGGCAATTGAAGTATTTTAGTGGAGATGTTATACCTCTTGAGGAACGAAAATTGCATGAGATGAAACAGGTAGAAATTCCTGATTAATGCAGAAATAGGAACTGTTCATGTACCTTTTCCACATTCGGGTTTGGAGACAGAAGTCAGAGTCGTGTACATGGCAG
This sequence comes from Thryonomys swinderianus, assembly GCA_004025085.1. NCBI lineage: Eukaryota > Metazoa > Chordata > Mammalia > Rodentia > Thryonomyidae > Thryonomys > Thryonomys swinderianus. The sequence continues at coordinate 3,513 of PVIC010034487.1, forward strand.
GCAAGTGCTCTGGCATGGAACTATACCTCAAGTCCTGAATGAAGTCTGCTGAGTCCTCCAAGAAGGTCTTCTTTTAGTGCAACCTTCTCTGTATATTCCACTTAAGCAGACTCAAGGCTTCTTCTCTTACTGAAAGAGTGCTTGGCCAAGCTGCTTCCTTACTCCTGCCCTTGGTTTCTCTTCTATAGCACAGAAGAGAGTAATGACAGTCTCAAGGTGGCTGGGTGAGGTGCTAACCAGAGGAAACAATAGGTGTGGAGTGCCAGAAGAAGAGCTGTCACTAACACACTGTCCACAGCAAAGTCACAACTACCTTTGGCCTGAACGTTGTGACTTCAAGTCCACCCTGGGCCTTTGCCCTACAGCTTCTTTCCCTACTGGGCCATCTCCACATGTTTATATGAAGGGCATCTCAACTGACATAAATAAAATACCTAGGGGAGATTTTCCACCCAGGCTAGATTCTCCTTACATGTTATTTCTGTTAATGTTAGGTCTGTCTTTTCAGTCATATTCATAACCTCACAATATTTTCTTTCTCTTATTTACATCCAGCATGACTAAATAAAACAGTAATGCTAATTTTTCTTTCTTTCTTTCTTTCTTTCTTTCTTTCTTTCTTTCTTTCTTTCTTTCTTTCTTTCTTTCTTTCTTTCTTTCTTTCTTTCTTTCTTTCTTTTTTTTTTTTTTTGAGACAGGGTCTCGCTTTGTAGTTCAGGCTGGCCCTGAGCTCACTATGTAGCCCAGGCAAGCCTTGAACTCAGCAATCCTCCTGTCTCTGCCTCCCAAATGCTGGGATTACACCACACCCGGCTAATTTTTCTTTCTTTATAAAAGCAGTGCTTGCCAGGCATGGTGGTGCAGACCTGTAATCCCAGCACTCAATAGACTGAGGAAGGAGAGTCTCGAGCTTGAGGCCAGCCTGGGCTGTGTAGTGAGTTAAAGACTAGCCTGGAATCCATAACAAGACCTAATAAAAACAAAATGAAAAATATAAAGGCAATGGTCGTTCATTGCAGACAATTTGGAAAATATAGAAAAACCAAAATGAATAAAAATTACTCATAGCCACATTGTTTATTTCCAGTCAAAAAGCTCAGCATATTTTATTTGACTTTTCCCAAATTATTAAGACCTGGTAACACAAATTGTCCTCTGAACCCTAGCCAGTACCTGGGTCTTGCAGCAGTCTGTGCAGCTGTCAGTGGGCCCACCAGGTGTTGAAGTGTGTGCTGGGCTACAGCACAACACAATCCCCTGCACTGGGGCTAGACAGTGCTTGCTGAGCCCAGGGGTTTTCCTGGTAAAGATGTCATGGGAGTGGATACTCAAAATCTCCCATGGACCCCTTCTTGCATTTGCTATTTTAATCCATGTCCTATAGAACCAGTCACCTTAGGACAGGAGGCTTGGTGACTTTGATAGTGCTGCAGCTTGCAAGTCATCCACTGTTCCGTCAGTGACATTAAATTTGGTTATTTGCCAGCCTGCACTTCTCTGAGTCATTCCGTGTCTGAGTTGTTCTTGGGCCAGTTGGTTCCCATCAGTTTGAGCTCTCAGTTTGTGTCTCTCCAGAAAATTCATGCAACATCTGGCGTCTGAACAGAGACCTGATGAACCCAAAGAGGAGTCAAGGGAAAGCATCTCCAGGGGAAATCTCAGGCCCGCTGCCCTCTTCCACTTGGGATGAGGAGACATGGCTTCTCAGATGAATGTGGTCCAACTTGTGAGAATTGGACTCCTGGAAAACACCAAATGGCCTGGAGAGCATTCTGCAACCCTGGAGTCCTATGGGACAGGATGCAGGACAGCCATTGCCAGAGTGGTGTGACTTTGCTGTGGTGTAAGATGCAGTTCTGAGGGTGAGGTGTCTGCCAAGAGGGTCCTGAGAGGGCTATCTGCCTCCGTGTGGAGAACGGTAGGGGTTTGATAGGTGTTTGGAACTTCCATGTGAGTATGTGGTGCTGCCAGCACCCCAACAACTAGTGGAAATAATGCCATTTATTAATGAGCAATACTATTTATTTATTGGTACTGGGATCGATCTTGTGACCTTGAGCTTGCAAGGCAGGCACCAGAACCACTGAGCTAAATCCCTAGCCCTTTGAGCAATAAAATTTAATGGACACAAAAGAGCTGTGTAAGACTACAGCAGCCATGGAACGGCCCCTCCTCATGGCAGCAGTGGGGAGATGAGCTCCAAACCCATGTCCACACCCAGTAAGTGTGGAAGAAACTGAGACAGACCCAATAAAGAGCCAGTGCTGGGGGTAAACAGCGCCAGGAAAGTGGAGATGATGGAGGGTCAGGGCCACTGGACCGTGCTCCCGCTGGGGTCTGCCTCTGGGGCCTACACCTGAGCTGTGCAGAAGACAGGTGGGCTACACTGCTGGATGTCAGGTGGGAGGAACTGCTTTGGGGCCATGCCCAGTTGCCCTGGCAAGACTGAGGCTGATTTCTGTCTCAGCACCCAAGAGAGGGGACCCAGGCTTCCAGGGGTCAACAAAAGCCCACTGGGGGTCTGGATATTTAGCTCAGTGGTTCCAGTGCCTGCCTAGCAAACTCAAGGATCCTGGTTCATTCCTTGGTAACCACATACAACAATACCAGGTGTGGTGACTCACGCCCCCCAGCAATCAATACCACATACCACAATGCTGAGTGTGGTGGCTCACGCCTGTAATCCTAGCACTCAAGAGGCAGAGGCAGGAGTATTGCTGAGTTTGAGGTTTGCCTGGGCTATATAGTGAGCTCAGGGCCAGCCTGAACCACAAAGTGAGACCCTGTTTCAAAAGAAAAAAAAAACCCCACTGGGGCACATCTTGGCCAACAGGTTTTACTTTTGGATTCTAGTTTGAGTTGCTAATTTTGTCTAATTGACATGCATGCTTAAAAAATTCCCTTGGGAATAGCATTGGAATAGTCTTTAAACTGCAATTACAGGGTTAATTTGCTCTTCTTTCTGCTTATACTAAGCTACTTCTGCTTTTCAAAGTTACTTGGAATTCTGTTATTCAGCCACCAGTCCTAATTAGAATGTAAACATCTGTGAGTTAACTCTGAGACCAAAGAAAATATACCATGATTGTTTTAAAATCCATGCTGTTACAGGGCTTGTTATAGAAGAGACTAGGAAGTAGGACAGAGAAGGAACTGTATAAAGAGTTACGAGTGTGAGGATGTTTTTGGTAAGGAAGGATTGTGTGTGGTAAGATTTCCCCCTCCCAGAATGAAAAAAGAAAAGATCTAGAAGTCCAAATAAGTCAGGAAAGTTTTGTGAAAGATGAGGCTTATGGATGGAAGTTTTTGTTTGGCTTTTCTAAATTTTTGTTCTTGTTGGTTGTGTCAGGCCGAAGGGCTATTTCTTCTAAACCTCCTCTTTGCTCAAATGTGGCTACTGGGCCCTGACACTGACTCTCAATCTTCAGTCCCTCCCTGTCAGTGTGGGACCACACAAGACCAACAACTGGAACAATGTTCTGGTGATAGGGGACAGTAGAAATAAGGAACACAAGGATAAAAGAGGACTCTAAGGGAAGCAGGAGAGTTGTGAATATAAAGATAATGTCACTTGTGTCAAACCTACAGGAAGGTAACTAGAACTTGGCGCTTGGAAGAAAGCACTCTTATACATAAATCTCTGCTGATAACCACCACAAATAATTCTGGTGAAATCCTAAATTTAGCCTGAATAAACCTCAGCCTAATCTAATGGATTTGTCATTGGAAAACCCAGATCTTGTGTTATTCAAAGGTAGAGAAGGTGGAGTGTATGGTTGGGTAGATGTGTTGCAAGGGCACATACTGCATACCAGTCAGGGACAGTTCCTGACTATGGATGGTACAGGCTGTGATGCACAGCTGAGCAGCCTGGGAGCCAGAGAAGCTGTTGGCTGATACCTAACAGCACAGTCTACCAGAGGGCCGTGTACTGTACTAACAGCAGACTACCAGAGGGCCATGAATAATTTGCCTGTCCAGCTCCCAGCTCCTCAGCAATCAGGTATGTTCTGTACAGAGACCCATGGCTTATGGAAAATGACTACAGATTGCAGAGAGTTGAATAAAGTGGTACTCCCATCCACGATTGTGTCTAGCACTGCTCTCCTGACTGAACAACTGATGTGTGGGCTCTGGACCCTGAAGTTTTGGATCTTGTGGATGCTTTCTTTAGTATCCCCTTAGCTGCTGAGTCCCAGGACCAGTTGGCATTCATCTGGACTGGACAGCACTGGTCCTTTCAAGTGTTCTCCCAAGGCTACTTGCATAGCTCCATTTGCGAAGGGCTGGTGGCCTGGGACCTTGACTTATTCAGCTCACACAGTATAAAATTGTTTTTTGTTTTTTTTTGAGACAGGGTCTCGCTTTGTAGTTCAGGCTGGGCCTGAGCTCACTATGGTGCCCAGGCAAGCCGCTGCGAACTCAGCAATCCTCCTGTCTCTGCCTCCCGAGTGCTGGGATGACAGGCGTGAGCCACCACGTCCGGCAATGTGGTATGCGGTGTTGATTGTTGGTGGGCGTGTCTCTACACCCAGCATTATATGTGGTTACCAGGGATCGAACTCAGGACCTTGCACTTGCGAGGCAGGCGCTGGGACCACTGAGCTAACCCTCCGGCCCTAAAATTGTTTTGTTATATACCGCCGATTGGATCATCCTAACCTCTGAGTATCTTCTGGATTTAGAACACATCTGAAGAATGTTCAAGGACACACAAAGAAGCAGGGATGTGAAATCAGTCCCCCAAACTGCAAAGGTCTGGCACAGTGATAAAGCTTTGGGAATCTTCTGCTTGGGTAAGATGTGCATGACATTTGAGGAGATCACTGAGAAAATTGTGCAGTAGCCCTTACCAATGAACACAGAGCAGTTATGCCCTGGGGCATTTTCATACCCTGTCATGCTCAAGTTGCCTGCCTTCTATAAAAAGGGGAAGCCTATGGGGCCAGGTGGTTAGCTCAGTGGTTCTGGTGCCTGTCTCCCAAGTACAAGGTCCTGAGTTTGATCCCCGGTAACCACATACAATGCTGGGTGTGGAGATTCACACCCACCAACAATCAATACTGCATACCACAGTGCCGGGCGTGGTGGCTCACGCCTGTAATCCCAGCATTTGGGAGGCAGAGGCAGGAGGATTGCTGAGTTCGAGGCTTGCCTGGGCTACATAGTGAGATCAGAGCCAGCCTGAACTACAAAGCGAGACCCTGTCTCAAAAAAAAAAAAAAAAAAAAAGGAGGAAGCCTATGGGATGAGGCAGAATTCAAGAGGTTTTTTTGTTTTGTTTTTTCGGTTTTGTTTCTTTGGTTTTTGAGACAAGGTCTTGCTATGTAGTCTAGGCTGACCTAAAACCCACAGTGATCCTCTGCCTCCCCCTCCCAAGCATCAAGAGACTCTTGAGCAAGTGAAAATACTAATAAGAAAAGGTGAAGTTGTGCCCCTTGACATTCCAATGCCCTTTTGTTGCAGTGGTTACCAAGAACCCCAAGGTTTACGATTGAGGATCGTGGTAGAAACAACCCGAGCAGATGTTCTAATAAGGTTTTCCAATCAGGGAAAGGAGTGGAAAGCCAGTTATATAGCACTGAAGCAGCAATACTGGTGATAGGTGAAGTCTTGCTGCAGGAAGAATTTGCCATTGGATTTGCCTTTGTGACAGTAAACACTGCATCCAATGAAGAGCTGGGTCACAGGTTTTTGGTCAAGCTCATCTGGGGTGGCAAAGAATCAGACTGCAAAAGTGGTCTGGATGCAACCAAGTACTTTCCCATTGAACTTTCTGCCTTCTTCAAGGGAAAGAATCCCCATTTGTACTGCAAGCCAGGACTAAGATAGAAACCAAGGAAGGTCCTAGGGGAAAGGCACTGTGTTGTTCGGATAAATGGATATGATGCCCCAGGGAAACTGCCTTCTAAACATTTATGGCTGTGTCCACAGATTACAACTGTGACAGCCAGAGCCAAAGGAAACGTCTTGTGGTGGGCAGTGATCACGACAAACAAGTCCACTTACTGGTATGAACTTCCCCTCTCCTGTTAAATGGGCATACCCCAGAATGTGCTGTTGTTGTACCCCAAAACTGGAACAACTCTATGGGGACCTCAGAACTGAGATGGGACCTTCCTTTAAGTAACAGAAGTGAGAAAACATAAATGAATCCTTACCTGTACGCACTTAATTGGGGACACCTACTCCTGCTATTTGTGTTGCTCTAGGAGTTGGTGTCTGGTCCTATGACACAAGAGCCCAGTGCTCAGCCCTTGGTCAGAGATCACATCCCTTCCAAGGTTTGAACACGGGAGAAGAGAGGCTGAAAGATTGTAGGTGATGGAGAAAGTGGAGCATAGTGATTATTATTTTCCCAATGCTGGCCAAAGTAACTCCCCTGTAGAGGCCCCCGTTTAGTTGTCCAGTGGGCCCTGCCAATTGTTGAAGCTGTTGCCAGGGTGAAGCGCAAAGTGACCACCATGCAACTGGCCAGCACTTACTGAGACTCCACGATTTTGCCCCGTAAGGACAGGCTAGTTGTGGAGCACACACTTTTCTGAAGGACCCTTCTTGCTTTCATGGTTATAATTAGCATTCTTTAAAACCAGCAGCCTCGCCCAGGGGGTTCAGTAACTTTGGTAGTGCCACAGTCTACAAGTTGGGTCCACTGCTTCTTCTAAATGAGCCTAATAAAGAAATTTACTTGCTAAGCTGGACTTGTTTGAGTTGTTCTTTGGACTGTCCGTCTCCTCTCAGTGCAGAGGGAGACATTTCTTTTATTATCACTGGGACATTTAAATAACACTGCTACATGCACAAACGGCACTTTTTTTTTGAGACAGGGTCTCGGTTTGTAGTTGTAGGATGGTCTTGAGCTCACTATGTAGCCCAGGCAAGCCTGGAACTCACAGCAATCCTCCTGCCTCTGCCTCCCAAGTGCTGGGATTACATACAGGTGTGTTACCACACTCATCACTGTGGTGTGTGGTTACCGGGGATCAAACTCCGAACCTTGAGCTTGCTAGGCAGATGCCGGAACTACTAAGCTAAATCCTCGGCCCACAAACATCACATTTTAAAGTCTGAAATGCCCTTATCACTGAAAAGTTTATAAATCCTATTTTAAGACTCTTAAAAATCTAAGTCCCTATACATTTCGGAAGACTTGGAAAATACAGAAGACTTAAAATTATCACTGTTAATATTTTGGTATGTTGTCCCGATACTGTTGAACATAGGCATTTTTATGCGCCTGCATGCTCGCGACCGTCCGAGAATGTTGCTGGCCTATTTTCTGATCGCGCTCCTCGGCTTCTAGCGCTCGCTCCCACGCAGCTAGGTAGACTCGGCCCGCCGCCTCTGGGAAAGCGGCGCCGCAGGGCGTCCAGCCAAAACGCCCGGTGTCCCCTCTACACCGCCCGGCGCACCGCAACTAAAACTCCGACTCCAGTCCCGGAAGGAACCCAATCCTCCCGGCTGCGGTCTTAACCCACAAATCTCCTCAGGCAGCAACGCGCGCGCGGAGCCGACTCTAGGCGAGGCGGAGCGGCGCACAGTGCTGACGCACAAGCACGACGCAACACGCACGACGTGGACGTACGACGTCTTCCACCGGCAGCGGCGCTGCGTCACCGGTGTCTGGCGCGCGCTGCTCCTGAAGTCGCCGAAGGTACGGAGCCCGGCCTGGGCGCCCGGACCTAGCGGCGCGATGCGGCGCAGCAAGGAGGACTTGGATCGGTACATTGCCTCGGTGCTTCAATCCGCGCCTTCGCCGCGCGAGGTGAGGCTCGCGCGCGGCCTGCCCGGCGCAGTGGCCGGCGTCATGGCCCGGCGCCGCTCTGGGTGTGCTGGGCGGGCCGGGCGTCGGCGCGGCGATCCTGCTCCGGGCCCTGGCCTCGTCCCGGGGTGTTAACGGGCGTCTGGCGGGTCCTTCCGCCTCCGGGACTGGACCGCGGAGGAGGCCATTGCTTTTAGGGCCGATCAGGGACCTCGGGCTGGGGACATCGCGGGCGCGTCGGGGTTCCGGAGCGCTGGTATTCGGGCGCTTGTCCTTTATTTATAAAGGCCCAGCCCCACGCACTCCTCAGGTCTTGGAAGCTGCCTTTTTTTTTTTAAACTTAAAAGCGGAAGTTCAGAAATTATAAATTAAACACGTCGTTGTTGTGCTGTGCTTTTTTTTTTTTTTTTTAAACTTTCTGTAACACGTTCTTAGTGCTTTTCCTGCTTAAGGTCAGTGATGAGCTTCGTACACTTTAGCTTCAACAGGACAAGTGATTGGAGACTAAGCAAAAGGCCATTAAGGGTGGATGTACAGGTCGGGAGTTCGTTTGCCTGCGGGTGAATCATCGCGGCTGTGTTGGGTACAAACTGAGGTTCCGTACTAGTGAGCTCATCGTCAGCACAGCTGGGCCGTGTCGTTAGTACAATAGGAGTAGGTAGGGTGCTTCATGCATTAGTGAGCGCTAAATAGTGACAGGTCGTTGTGTTCAGAGACCTGTCTCTCAGAGTGTGTTATGGGCAAGGGCCTGTCACAGTGAATGTTGGTAAGGATTTTTTTTTTTTTTTTAAAGCTAAACCTGTGGACGAACAGCAACATAGTTGTACCTTTTTACCTAACTACGGAAAAGTTATTTTGTTTTGTGCCCTCGAAACCCCGTGGCTGTTGAGACTTGCGGAGATGAAAGATACTCCCCCTAGGTCACATAAGATGGCTCAGCAAGATTTTGACAGTGGTCTGACTGCGTTACTTAGGAGCATTGGTTCCCAGCTCCTTCTGGTTGAGTGAGGGAATGAGTGTTACGTGATTTAAAACAGCGGGCCTAGTCGTAACTATAAACGTGGTAGTAGAGTCTAAAGCAGAATCCTGTTAGGGGTTTCTGTAACTCCTGAAATTGACGCGACATTTGTATTTTTTTTTTTTCTTTTTGAGACAGTGTCTCGCTTTGTAGTTCAGGCTGGCCCGCAGCTCATTATGGAGCCCAGGCAAGCCTGGAACTCAGCAATCCTCCTGTCTCTGCCTCCCGAGTGCTGGGATGACAAGTTGTGAGCCACCAGGCCCGGCAATGTGGTATGTGGTATTGATGGCTGGTGGGTGTGAGTCTCCACGCCCAGCATTGTAGGTGGTTACTGGGATCGAACTCAGGACCTTGTGCTTGCGAGGCAGGAACCACTGAGCTAAATCTCCGGCCCAACATTTGTATTTAAAAAAAAAAACAAATTTAGAGACCAAGTGTGGTGCATGCCTGTGATCCCTGCACTAGGGAGGCTGCAAGTAAGAGGATCGCTGCGAATTCCAAGCCAGTTGGGACTACATAGTGAGTTCAAGGACAGCCTGAACTATAAAATGAGATCCTGTCTGGAAGAGGCAAATTTAGACCTTTTATGAGATTTTTTATGGAGGTCTTGGCTTTCAAAAGATGAGGAGCCGCTGATATAGACAGGCAAGATTATTCTTTTATCCTCATACATTTTCTGTTGAATACAGTGGCAAGAAGCAAAATCTTTGGGGTTGGATATAGTCACTTAATGAAGCTAAAGAAGGCTTTTACTTTATGCAGATATTCTCTTTGAAATAAGGTGAAATCATTTACCTTAGAACCTGGTGATTTTCAGTGGTATATGTGTTAAACATGTGGAGCTAATCGTTGCACTTAGTTCTGGGTGGATGGCAAGATAAGATGCTTTGGATTTTTGGCAGAGAGATGGAGGGGTAGAGGCAGCAGCTGTGACAGATAGAGATTAGTACTTTCCCAGGTTGGCAGAGCCAGCCAGCCACAGTTGGCCATATTTCCTAGATTATCTGAATTCTGGAGTGTGTCATTTTGTTCAGAATCTATCTTTCCTGTCTCGCATTGTGTTCTCTCTCCTTTGTTCATCTCTATTTTCCCATTTTTCTACTCCGATTTGCTTTTGTCCTCATTGAAAGCATTGTTCTTTATCTTTTTAAAATTCTGAATGCTTCTGTTCAGTTTTCTTAGGTTTTGTCTAGTTGGCCTCCCATACTGTACCTAATTTCTACCCGGAGGCTTTTTAGCCCTTGTAGTTATTTGCTTTAGCATCTACATTGTTACTTCATATGTCTGAGAAACGTGCTTAGATATACTTTAGTTTCTCCTGTTTAGATGATTTCTACCTTGTACACTTCTCAATAACTTTGTAGGATCTGTTTCCTTCTCATTTGGCCGCTACTGTTATTATAAGTTTTGGTTAACTGAATGTTTAGCACTTATATTAAAATGATAAATATTTTTGCATTTGGGTTATCTTTGTGTATTTTAATTTTTCTTGGAGTTAATAATTGCTTTTTCATTTGTCTATGATGTATTATGAATTCTTCAAACTCATAAACTTCTAACTTCAATTTAGTGCTTGCCTTGCCAGCATATATACAAACTCAGCAATTTATATTCTGAAATGTGCTCAAAACAGGTCACCTAATCCCATCAATTTCAATTTAAAAGATTTTTTTTCAGGATGAAGTTCTTGCTGGGCTGACTTTCCATGTTTTAGGCTCAAAGGATCTTCTTGCCTCAGCTTTCTGAGTAGCTAGGATTATAAGCCTCTGCAACAGTACCTCGCCTTTTTTTTTTTTTTTTAAAGAGACTTTGATTCTGGGGGCTTTTTTCTTTGCTGCACATTAGTGTTCCTGTAACATCCCATTATCTTTTTTTTTTTTTTTGGCAGTACTGGGGATCATACTCAGGCCCTTGTGCGTCCAAGGTTGGTGCGGTACCACTTGAGCTAAATCCCCAGCCCCCCTCCCCTTATCTTTTTTGTGTTGGCCTGGCTTTCTCTTCTCTTGGTCTTATTCTGTGGGTCTCTTTTCTTCATGACTGTTGGAGATTGAACTCAGGCTGTATGCACTGACTGAGCTACATCTCTAACCCTTTCTAATTTGAGACAGGATCTCTTAAGTGACTGTGGTTGGGCTTGAATTTGCAATCCTCTGGCCTCAGCCTTCTCTCAAGTGCTGGAATTACTGGTTGGTCCCACCAGTTGATGCTGTTTCTTGAGTCTCATTTCACTCCATTTATTTTGTTTTTGGCATAGCACCATCTTATTTGCTTTGAGAGGAATCGATGAGAGTTTTAAAACACAGGTCTTTTAGCAAAATTTGATAGTTTGATTATAAAAGTGGGTTCAAAATACTTTTTTCTTCAGTTTGAGAGCATAGTTCCATTTTTCTCATACTTTTAGTATTGAAAGTCTGATGTGACTTTTGTTTTTGATAATTTATAGATCTTAAATTTCCTTATTTCTAGTTAAAGAGTGTTTCTCATTTCTTTGGCCTTTTCCTTTTTTTTCTATTATTTTTCTGATGTTTTTTGTTAACTGAAATTTGGACTTTCTGGCTCGATTTTCTGTATTTTCTCTCATTCTTGTCTTCTTCCTCATTTCTATCTTTGAAGAGTTTTCTTACTCTTATGTTCCAGAGGAAAGCATTGGGGAATTCACAGCTCAGCGTCTAGACCTTTGTGTCTCTGCTTTCTACATGTCTGGAGCTGATCCATGTAGAGAGCAGACTTATGCTGCAGCTCTTGGGGGAGGTGTTGCAAGAAAGGGAAGTTTCAAGAGATGTTGTGCCATTTCTTAAGAGTCTGGGCTTTCCTACTGCCAGCCCCATACTACCTGGTTCTTAGTAGTTTTTGGATTTGATTTGAGTATTTGCTTAGAGTGGTTTCTGGTTTCAGGGAAAGACTCTGTCCAGGGGTTGTCATGTCACATAATGTTAGCTCTGCTCCTTCCTGGCTGTGCCCCTAGATAAACAAAGCACTAATCCTCTTGGGCTTCGTTTCCTTTATACAGTGAGCAAGTTGAAGGCAAAAGACGATCAAATTTTCCCAAATTCTATGCTTCTATATTAATTTTTAACACTGGCTGTTTAGTTATTTTAAGATCTCTTAAATGAGACAGTTGGGAGCAAAGTGGGTGATGGAATGATTTTCCTGTTATGTGTTGACAGGGTACTGTGAGAATTTTTTCATTAAAAAATATTGAAACAACTGAAGATATAAATGAGCTCTAGACTATATGGTAGATATTGTGAAATAGAAAATATTCAAAGGGAAATGGGGTGTAGGGGTAACAAGGGGAAGAAAACATCTGGTAATAAAAAAGGAAACAAAGCTTATGTATATAGAGGTGGGGTGTTGTAGGGTGGGTGGGAGAATGGGAAAAAGTGAGAATTGTGTCACATGCTGGTACAAATTCTCAATATTGTGTGTGATCACTATATATATATACGTGTATATATATACACACATATATACACGTATATATATATATGTAAATAAAATGTACCAATAAAGATTCAAATAAAAATGGTGAAGGGCTGGAGGGTTAGCTCAGTGGTTCTGGCGCCTGCCTCACAAGCGCAAGGTCCTGAGTTTGATCCCCGGTAACCACATATAATGCTGGGCGTGGAGACATGCCCACCAACAATCAACGCCGCATACCACAATGCTGGACGTGGTGGCTCACGCCTGTAATCCCAGCACTCGGGAGGCAGAGACAGGAGGATTGCTGAGTTGGCGGCAGCTTGCCTGGGCACCATAGTGAGCTCAGGGCCAGCCTGAACTACAAAGCGAGACTCTGTCTCAAAAAAAAAAAAAAAAAAAAAAAAAAAAGGTGAAACAGAGGGCTGGGAATTTAGCTCAGTGGTTCCAGCGTGTGCCTGGCAAATGCAAGGTCCCAAATTTGATCCTAGTACCACGTACCACAGTGCTGGGTGTGGTGGCTCATGCCTGTAATCCCAGCACTCAGGATGCAGAGGCAGGAGGATTGCTGAGTTTGAGACTTACCTGGGCTACCTAGTGAGTTCAGGGCCAGCCTGAACTACAAAGTGAGACCTTGTCTCCATTAAAAAAAAAAAAATGGTGAAGCAAGCTGTTCCTTTCCATGCCATCTTGACTGTGTACATTACTATTTTTGTAACATGCTTCCTCCTCTGTCTTTTAAATATGTGAGTTTACTCTGGGGAGGGGAAACTACCTATTTCTTATTTCATTCTTTCTTATAAGTATTTCTTTTTTTTGTTTGTTTGTTTTGAGACAGGGTCTCGCTTTGTAGCTCAGGCTGGCCCTGAGCTCACTATGGAGCCCAGGCAAGCCTCGAACTCAGCAATCCTCCTGTCTCTGCCTCCCGAGTGCTGGGATGACAGGTGTGAGCCACCACGCCCGGCTCTTATAACTATTTCTAATTAATTGCTGTTTGGTTCTGGGTTTTTTTTTGGTTGTTTTGTTTGTTTTTTGAGACAGGGTCTCACTAGATAGTTGAGGCTGGCATTGAACTCTCTGTATTCCAGAATCACAGTGTTCTTCTTCCTTGAGCCCTTTGAGTGCTGATATTACAGGTGTTTGCCACCATGCCTGGCTTTTTATAATTTTTTTTTTTTTTTGAGATAGGGTCTCGCTTTGTAGTTCAGGCTGGCCCTGAGCTCACTATGTAGCCCAGGCAAGCCTCAAGCTCAGCATTCCTCCTGTCTCTGCCTCCCGAGTGCTGGGATTACAGGCGTGAGCCACCACGCCTGGCCTGTTTATAATTTTTGACCAATTTTCTTAAGTCTTTATTCATAATACTAAGTGAAATATAAGACTGTTTACAGTTCTTCAGTGTTAGAGCATATCCAGTTAAGGACATAAAGGAACAGTATTGTCATACTAAGATCACTATGAATAGGTAAGCATCACTACTTTTGATAAAATCAGAGATTAAAAAAACAGCTTTACTGAGTCATGTAATTGATTTTTTTTTCAGTACTAGTGATCAAACCAAGGCCTTCAAATCATACATAAAAATGTACAATTCGGTGTTTTCTTGTCTATTATCAGTTTTTTAGAGTCTAGAAAAATATAGAGTTGTTCTTTGATATCCATAGGGACTGATTTTGGATCCTCTTTCTTTACCAAAATTTATGAATTCTCAAGTCTCACATACACTGATGTTGGTACTGTGTATCCTTACATATGTCCTGTTAGGTTCAAAATTATCTCTGGATAACTCAGATTGAGTTATCTCCATACTGCTCCAGACTGTGAAACTTAAGTGCTTGTGGGAAACCCACACCTGATCTCCTCTGAGATCAAAATGTAGGTAGGTATACTGAAAATATTGTATTGGGCCAGGGATGTAACTCAATGTTACTGCCACTTGCGTGGCAAGTGCAGGGTCAGTTCAATCCCCAGTTCCAGCAAAAAACAGGCAAAAAAACTGTCATTACCTGCAGGATATATAAATTCCTGTGTAAATTTGGGTCCTGTCCTCAAGGATATCTCACTATGTGTATGTAAAAATCTCAAAATCTGAAAAAACCCAAAACACTTCTGGTCCCAGGCATTTGTATAAGGGCTGCTTAACTGGTAATGTCTACTACATTGTAAATATGGTGTGAGTGGCCTGCTAAATTGTATTGTTAAGTCTGGTGTGGTGGGCAGGAGGATCACTGTGAATTCTAGGCCAGCCTGGGCTACATAGCAAAGTCAAAACCAGCCTGAATTACAAAATGATACCCTGCCACAAACAAACAACAGACAAACAGTTTGTTTTAGAAGTGATACAAGTATAAAAAGTCTGAAACAGATGCATTTTTCTTGAGTATTTTTGATCCCTGAATCTGAATGTGTATGTGGTCTAAAGAAGACTTTTAATATAGTTCTAGTTGAAGACTTTTAATACAGTTCTAGTTGTTCATTTTGGAGGCATTACTTTATATTCTAAATGTTGGTCAATCATTACCATTATTTCCAATTTTTTTCATCACACTAAATTCTGTGACCATTAAGCAGTAATTACACAGGGCCAGGGATTTAGCTCAGTGGCATCGTGCCAGCCTTGCAAGAGCAAGGTCCTGAGTTCCATCCTGGATACCACAAAAACGAATATTAAAAAACCAAAAACCTAACCAGTAACAACACAGATCCTTCTTCTTACATCCCTGGTAATCTTTCTATTTTGTGTCTTTTATGAATTGCCTATTCTAGATCATATATATAGGATTTTTTTATTTCCTTGTAGCACACCTGTGATGAATTAACAGTTTTTGTAATAAATTAATATTTTAGTTAAATTTATTTTAATTGTTAACAGTAAGTGGGAAGTCTGGTAAGATATAAACATATGCATGGAGAATTGTTTCTTGTTACTGTTTGTTTTTTTTTTTTCCGAGACAGGGTCTCACTTTGTAGTTCAGGCTGGCCCTGAGCTCACTATGTAGCCTGAGCAAGCCTCAAACTCAGCAGTTCCCCTGCCCTGCCTCTGCCTCCCCAGTGCTGGGATTACAGGCTTGCGCCACCATACCCGACATTTGTGGTATGTGGTACTGATTGCCGGTGGGCATGAGACACCATGCCCAGTATTGTTGATGTGGTTACCAGGGATCGAACCAGGTTCCTTGCACTTTGCTAGGCAGGCACCAGATTTTAAATCTCTGACCCACTTATTACTAATATTAACATTACTTCTTCTATAAATAAAAAGATTAATCCAATTGAAATGCAAGGGTTTATGAAAATTTTAATGATTATTAATTTATCTTTGTGTATTGCTTGCTATGCAGTTCAGGCTGGCCTTGAACTCACTGTGTAGCCCAGGCTGGCCTGAGACTCGCAGCAATATTCCTGGCCTCAGCCTCCAGTGTGCTGGAATTACAGGCATGCCCTACCACTATGCCCAGCCTCAATGTATTTTAAAGATTCATTTATGTTTTAGTACTTAAGAACTTTATTCCTTTTTATGATTGACTTATATAGTCCATTGTATATGTGTATAATGTTAGTTCTTTTTTTTGGCATTGGGGGTTGAACTCAGGACCTTGAGCTTGGAAGGCAGGTGCTGGAATCACTGAGCTAAATCCCTAGCACTACATGTATATAATGTGTGTGTGTATATATCACATTTTATTCATCTCTTGATGGGCACCTGGTTCTTTCGCTTTTTTGGGGGGGGTGGTATGGGGACCTTTTCACTGAGCATTCAATATCCCTGGTCCTTATTTATTTGTTTGTTTTGCTTTTGTTTTTTTTTTTTTTT
>PVIC010034488.1:0-19587 GCA_004025085.1 Thryonomys swinderianus
TCACAGTTTCAGGTGCTGAAAGTTCACTGTTTCAGTAGGCCCATGTGCTCAATTTCAGGTCCTGCCTTTCATCAACAAGGGCGTGGATGGCATGATATTGATTGTATCAACCAGGAAGTAAGATCACACTGGAGACAAGAAACCAAAGAATGAGTCAAGCATTGGGGCTGCTCGGCTGTAACAAATGTTTTGCCTGGGAATTTCCTACTGAGAAAGTAGTTTCCTGAGAACTACTTTCATCTTCCAAATTCTAAAAAACTAACAATATCCTTTGAGTTTTACATCTCTAATGTTCCACTGCCACAGCACTGTGACACGAGTACTCAGCACTTGACACCCTCATCTGCATCTGACATGCAGCAGTGATGCAAAACAGATATTCAGTATATGGTCATACGTACCATGGTAACATTAAATTGTGAGCTCACACATCCATTTAATGGTAGTTTACATGTTTATCTGAAAAAAAATGGACAAATGTGTTATATGGCTTCACAAGGGGAAATAAACCAAGGCTTTATATTTTTATCACCTTTCCTTTACCTTTTATTTTTAAATATTTTATTTTTTAAAAATATCCTACCATCATTTTGTTTTAACCAGTCACCTTATGCATCAAATTTTATGTTACTATATGTTAGAGCTTTAGGAGCACATCCGGTAATTTTCATACTCTTACACAAACTACTGAAAAAATAAACTCAGAGTTCACTGAGTATAAGTTAATTCGACTTTTAAAAGGTATAAAATCTCTTAAAATTGGATAACTATGAAAGTAATCATTTCCAAGTGAAAGCTAGTGTGATTGTTACAAAATTATTGAGTTGATAAAAACAATAGCACTTCAATGGACTTATCTTTGTCTTAGATTTCTCTTTTTAAGTATTTTAGCATGCACCTCATGTAAGTTTTTCTCTAAAGAGAAGTACCCATTAATCTTTCATAAATTCTGAGACAAATTTCCAGGCTCACTGACAAATACTTTGTTACAAATGTATCACTGAGAAATTATATTAAAAATGAATAAACTACAACGTACTATTAAATGACTTGCCTCTTTTTCTCGAACACACTGTTCATATTTGAATTTGTCCAAAATTAAATAGCCATGCATTTTTAATGAAACAGGGATGAATATACCAGTCACTTGAGAGTTACTGACATATCCAGAGCCATATGATAGTGTCTTATTTAACTATCCCTGTTTTTTTCTTAATCAGTTTATACATTCAATGTTAATAATAGATGAACATTTTTAATTCATTTCTCTTGTTAAATCCTATTTGGACTTCTGGAGGAACATTATTAAAACTAGTTTTATAAAACTTATTTCTCAAGATGCATATATAAAGAATATAGTCTTCTTTTAAGAAAAATTTTATGTGACTAAAACTCCCAAATCACTATAGATAAATTATTCATTTGTTAACTGCCAGACATAAGTGCTTTTCTTTCACTGTTCTCCTTGACGGTGGCCTGAGGAATGATGTACTTATCATTGTCCAAGGAATACACACTGTTTACTAATCTGTTAGAAAGAAACATTATTCACCTTGAATGCTGATCTTCAGTAAAATGCTAATAAATTTGACTTCCTGGTCTGAAGTAATCTTTATTTTGCATAAATAAGCTGCATATTTTACAATTTTTCAAGGGTATTCAAGCAGTTTGAAGATTCAATATTCACTGTGCATTTTAATTCACAACCACGGTGACAACAAAGAAATAACCGTAGATCAATTTGTCCCTGATGGTAGGGTGTAAATATCTCAACTCATTCAGTGATTAATGCATTCTCCTAGATCACAATTTTCACTAAGAAATGTATTTTCTTCCCATGCAATATTCACCACTAAAAAAAGAGCAAATAAAAAAATTCTGCTGTGATTTAAATGCTCAATTAATTAGACTTCATGCTTTCTGCATTTATCCTGTTTGTCTAAAAAAGACCTGTTTCCACATTGGTGGTTTCAAGAATCAGCAGCACATAAAAAATGGATTTTCTGAGTGTTAGAAAATTTATTTTTGCTAAATCAGAACATAAAATGAAAAGTTTAAAATACAATGAGGTAAAACAAAAATATCTAACAGAAACCTTACCTTCTACCATTCACTAAAGCAAACTTCACCAAGTACCCATTTCATGCTATGCAAAATTGAACAATATATACAGAAAGTAAAATTTTCACTACATTGTACTGAGGGACTTCATAGTGAGATAGACAGGCATAAGTATACTCAGAAAGATAGAGATATAGGATCTGCATTGTTTAGTAAAATTACATAGTAGTTTAAGGACAACATTAAGATCAATGTAATTAGGATCCAGGAAAACTAAAGGAATGGTATGTATGTTAAAAGACTAAGGATGATATAAAAGCCAAATATATTAAAGTAAAGCACATTATATATATATATATACTTTTTAAAAAAATATTTTTCAATTTAAAAAAAATAATTGGTACCTTTTATATGTACATCATGATCACACACATTGAGAATTTGCACCCTATAATGAAATGAATTCCTGTGCCCACCCTACAACTCTCCTATCTCTTACATACATGTTTTGCTTCTTTTTTACCGTCCAATTTTTCTTTCCCCTAGTTACTTACCCCTATACCCTTTTCCCTTTGAATTTTTTTATTTCACAGTATCTGTTATATATTCTAGAACTCATTTACTTCTTCAGTTTCTCATACCTGAGAGAAGATAAAGTATTTACACATTTGTGACCTATTTATTTCATTTATGACTGCGTCCTCCAGGTATGTTCTAATATAAATTATTCAAACGTCATTCTTCATGACTAGTCATACTCCATTTTCTAATATAAATTATTCAAACATGTCATTCTTCATGACTGGTCATACTCCATTGAAATCACATCTCCTTTATCCTGTCTCTGGCTGATGGACATTTGGCTTGTTTCCAAGGTTTGTCTATCACAACCTGAGCTGCTCTGTACATGGGTGTACATGTGTTCTACAAATCATAAAGGTCTCAAATTGTTTGTCAGACAATTGATAATGTCTAGCTGGTTCAGGTGTTTTATATTCTATAATTTCCCACCCACTTTTCATATTGGCTCTTTCCCATGTTACAAACTTCTCCAAAAAGATTCCCAAAGAGATAAACCATTATCACTCCAGCTTCCTCAACTGTACTAGAAGGCATCTTTCTCTTTCTCCCAATTTGATCCATAATTTGTGTGGAAGCGTCACAATTTGTGTTTGTGGTTCTGATGATGATGTACATCTAAAATATACCAATAAACTCAATAGAGGAAATAATGTTCAGAATCCCAGTGCAGAAGTGGTTGGCAATATCCATGTCTGTCGTGCAGGATCAGTTGCCTTAGGAACAGCTGGAGTTGTTCTGTTCTTTTTTCTATTGGTCACAACTACTTTCAGAACTTGACCATGTAACTGCTATTCTTGTTCAGAGCAGTGAAGAAAGAGGTAAAGAAGTGCAGAAATATATCTTTCTTACTGGAGAGACAGTCACCACGGTTTTGAAATTTTAGTGAACCACTTGCAACATTTGTTTTATGTTTAGATGGTATACACAATGACACAAATACTAAATGAAATAAAAATAGAGCTAACTAAGCATATGTACTTTGTAGTGTAGTGGCAGATTTTTATTTTATTGCTACAGTTTTTGTTCTTAAAAATGCCTTATCTTTTGCAAGAGCCTTTGGGAAAAATCTTCAAGGCCAAACTTCTGATACCTTGTCAGTCATAGCTTGAGTGCTATATGGCACTCTGAGGTGATGGAAAATGCTGACGTTTATCATGAGTTTTGGTTTTGAGGAGGCCACAAATTTGGCAAACAAACTGGATATCCAAATGATCTCCCTGGGAAATTTTACTGTGCTCAGTAAAGAAACCTGGAATCTCAGTTAACCTCTGACAGTAACTATAAAGAACTCTGCGTGTTCCAACATGGAAGGATGTTATTCAGGATTTTGAAGATATATTCTCAGCAGAGTGACTCAGAGTTCTAGGTACCTCGGTCATGAGGAAGCTCAAATTAAGCATATCAGAGGAACAACATGCTGATATGTTCATCAGTGACTTATCCAGACCTGACAAACAGCTGAGCTTTATCGTTGGCCAACGGGATGATAGACACCTATTTATAATGATCTCCGTCTGCCCCACTTGAAGATTTTTTCGCACGCATATACCTTCATACAAAGCGCTGTGCTTTTTCCTACAACGGAAGTTAAGAACAAGTGCTATGAAAGTAGACAAAAGTGTCTCAAAGCATAGCTGAGGAGCACTTTGACCAACCAAAGGCAAAGTGATTCGGCTTTGCTTGACATATATTTTGGCGAGAGACACTGCCTTAGTTTAATGGTGGACGCAAACATCAGACGGTATGACTAAATCAGAGCTTCCTACAGGTCATTTGGTAACTGCTGAAAATACCTCAGAGTGGGTTTCCCTTATTTTTGCAGGGTGAAAGGCTAGTCCTAACCGGTATGCAGACCACCTTTTCACTGGCTACCCAGCCTACAGGCATGTCACTGAGTATAATTGCCGCTGCTGAGCTCCATGTTCTCACGGTCCCCCTGAGCTCCCCTGCTTCTGAGCCCTCTTCCGCCTTCCAGAAGGCAGCGCAGGCAGCACCATACTTCACTTCTGTGCAGCCTCTGAGGGTGGCGCCATGGAACTGCTTTATGTAGTCATTTTATTTATTTATTCACTTATTTATAAACTCTTTTTTTTTCCTTTTTATTATGCTATTATCTCATTACTGCACGTTTGCAAGTTGTGCAATTTACAGTCAATTTAGGTCGGGGTTGAATGTGCATATTAAACTTGTTGCTTACTTTTACCCCACCCCCACTCACTCCCGTGCCTAGCCAAGTCATTTCAGGCAAACCGTTCACTGTCCTTGCGGGGTGGTCTATTAGGTTGTGAGTAGTCCATTTGCAAAGAAAATGTGAAGAGGTGTGGAAGAAAGGAATGCATGGTACACAATGCCATGATAGCCCGTGAGCGGCCTGTGATCAGTAGGACTGGTGAGTGTGTTATTCAGATCTATAAGGGACAGTTGCTGGAATGACTAGAGAGAAGTCTGCGGGCTCACCAGATTCTGTGTTTCTCAAATTGTCTTAAAGGGACGGATTATCATTCCAGACCGGGTGGAAGTGCTGGCCTTTTGGTCCCATATCCCGTGTGCTTCTCGGTCACTGCTCTTACACTCCTTGGCGGACCCTACATCTCCGTAAGCCACTCGGCAGGCAGATGTTGAGCATCTCTGCCTCAAGACAGAAGCAGGCCTTTCTGGATTTGCTACCAAAACATATGGTAAAATGGCACTGCTAAGAGAAAATGCAGGAGCGCTGTGGACTTCTGTATCCTGGCCCATCAGGCCAGACAACTGATTTGTCTATGTGCTTGTCTTTTTCAATGGTCCCATTTACTCGTGCAGCCTGATTTACAAGGAAAAAAAAAAAACTAGAAAGCCCACAAAAATAATTTTTCCCGGTGAACCTATATATAATAGAGAAAATACTATTCTTGATGAAGAAAATGCTATAGAGTTCATTTCAATCTAAGTAAAATGCAACTTTCGATTTTAAAAATAAAATAGCCGATTAGCAAAGCCCACATTTAGGCATATCTAGAGGTTCAGAGAGCTCTGAGTTGGGGTAATGAATGTGGCCTGCAGCCCCGGTTTTTCTGGCTCTGTTTGTCTGCGATGATTCCTGGGGCCGAGCTCCTGCCTTGAGTTAGGTGATGATGGGCGGAGTCTCTCTGTACCCTGAGCAAAGCAAGGCTGTCTTCCATTTAGTTGTAGGTTCAACGAAGTGTTTCCTATGATGGGGACGGCGACAAACACATTTCCTAAGCAATAGTTATGAATTTACTGCATAAAACCATATTCTATAGATTCAAAATTATAAGTTTACTTTTGACCCCTTCGGGATTTAAATTTATTTACAGTGAAGATGGATTATTATCCATAGAAAGAAAAAAGTGTCAAATTATACAATGCAGAAAAATTTGTAGAAAAGGGTCATTATTTAGTTGATTATGTTTTTCTACTAAACAACAAAAATAGCAATTTGTAGGATATTTGGTAATAATGATTGATGAGAAGTTCATTTTCTTCTTTAAATATAATACTGTGTATAATTGAATCCTTATTAATGTATTCATTTTCCATTTCTGACAGAGCATCTGCAAGGTAAATTCTGGTAACATTAAATGTTATATTTTACCTTCTGGCTGGTATTTTTTCATGTAGTATATACATTCAGCTTGAGATATTCACATGGTTAATTATTTTGTGTGTATGTAGGTGTAGATGTAACATACATATAGTAAACGCTCAGTGTTAGGAGAAAATACATGAGCCCTATGGATTTCTGTGTCCTGAATCCAAGTATAAGACTAAAATATAGTCTTATATTGTCTATATAATAAAGTTGCTCATCAATTCCACTGTCCTTGTTCTTAGAAATTAAATCATCAGCTACATTTCACCAGAAACATATAATTACAAAGATATTTATGACCTCTAATTCACACAGATTATTTTGTTAATTTGAATCTTTATTGGTACATTATATACACACATCATGGCCACACACAATATTGAGAATTTGACCGGTATATGACACATTTAATTCTCATTTATTCCCACTCACCCACCCACCCTACAATACCAACCCCTATATAAATAAACTGTTTCCTTTTTTTATAAGCATCATATTTTTTCTTCCTCTTGTTACTATCCCCTACACCTCCTTTCCTTTTGAGTATTTTCTATTTCACAATATCTAACATATGTTCTAGGGCTCACTTACATCTTCAGTTTCTCATACCAGAGAAAAGATATGATATTTACAGATCTGTGATGTATTTATTTCACTTAGTATCTCCTGAAGGTACATCCATTTGACTATAAATGACCCGAACTTATCATTCTTTATGGCAGAGTAATACTCTATTTTATAGACAATAAAATCTCTATCCAGTCTCCATTTGATGGGCATTTGTGTTGTTTCCAAGATATAGCTATCACAAACTGAGCTGCTATCAACACGGGTGCACATATGTCACTGTGATATGAATCTTTTAATTCTTTCGTGCACATACCTAGCAGGGGAATAGCAGGATCAAATGGGACCTCTAATCAAAGGTTTTTAAGGAATCGTCACACTGATCTCCGTAGTGGTTGTACGAGTCCACAATCTCACCAATTGTATAGAAAGGTTTCTTTCTCCCCACAACTCATCAGGATTTATTGGAGTGGGATGGAATCTCAGTACTGTTTTCATCTGAATCTCTTTAGTGACACTGAATATTTTTTTCATGTTTATTTGCTGTTTTTACTCCATCTTAAAAATGTCTGTTCTTTTCAGGTGCCCATTTTTGAAATTCACATAGATCATAAAACCTATTCCTTATTGTACTTATATCCAATTCTTGGTTTTGGTCCTTTTTTTTTTTTTTTTTTTGAGACAGGGTCTCGCTTTGTAGTTCAGGCTGGCCCTCAGTGCACTATGTAACCCAGGCAAGCCTCAAACTCAGCAATCCTCCTGTCTCTGCCTCCTGAGTGCTGGGATTACAGGTGTGAGCCACCACGCTCAGCACTGTGGTATGTGGTATTGATGGCTGGTGGGCGTGAGTCAACACGCCCAGCATTGTATGTGGTTACCGGGATCGAACTCAGGGCTTTGGGCTTGCGAGGCAGGCGCCGGAACGACTGAGCTAAATCTCCAGCCCAATTTCTAACATATGACTTGGTTTTAGTTCTGAACTCCAAGGTTACCATGCTGGAATGGATACTGCCTTCAGGTTCAGGTTTTTACCTTCACCCATATTACAGATCAGCAAATATTATTTATGCCAGTGTTTCTAATGAATTACTCTGAAAATGGAATTTTGGTATCTACTTTATACATAAGCTATTCTTTAGCCAGAGATTTAACTCGTGTTATTGCACCTACCTTGTAAGCACAGGGGCCTGAGATTGATCCCTGGAATACAAAAATAAACAAAAAATAACAATAAAAAGTTACAAAAAATAACAATAACAAAATGTGTAGTGGCTCACACCTGTAATCCCAGCACTTTGGAGGCAGAGGCCAAAGGATTGCTGTGAGTTCAAGGCTAGCATAAGCTGCCTAGTTACTTCAGGGCCAGTGTTAACCACAAAGAAAAACCCTGCCTCAAAAAAAAAAAAAAAAAAAAAAAAAAAAAAAAAAAAAAAAAAAAAAAAAAAAAAACAAAGAAGCAAACAAAAAACTGTTTTTAATATGACCCTTAGTCAAATCATCATCTTCTCAAACTGAAGTAGAATTATTTAAATATTACATATTACTATGATCAATCTATGTCATTCCTGAAGCTTGCTCTTTGTGAATATTGTTTATTGAAGAGTGAAATTCTAATGACATATGACATTTGTCTAATTCCAGACAATAAAAGTCATTTATTTAGATTCATGCTTTATAGTATTCCTTTATCAATAAAAGTCATTTATTTAGATTCATGCTTTATAGTATTCCTTTATATATATATATAATATATATATATATATATTATATATATGGTCTAACTTTTTGATTGCATATTCTGGAAATCAGAGATCCGACTGTATTATAAACTACATTATTATTAGAATTTTCTTTGCCTGACTTAAAAATGATTCTCATTTTCAAGTAATTTCAAGATTATAATAGCATAATAATAAAGAAACATTTTGTCAATAACTTGGGAATAGGATCAGTTTCATACTTTTTCAGATACTCTTAACCAAACATATACATTATAGAAAAAGAAGAATGTCATGCTATGAAAAAATGTATAAGATATATGCAAATGTTCTTCTCTTAATAATTTTGGTCTTATACTTCTGAAATGCCTAACATACATACCACAAAGTATCATAAGATGTTGATGTATTCATTTGTTAAAATATTTACATTCATAGTATTTTCAGTTACTAAATACATAACTGTATGGCTCTGTCACTTTCCCTTTTCCACAAGAAAGAGAAAGTTCATTACCTATCAATCAATCCAAGGTCACAAAATTGTTAAGTGGGAGTAATGTGTAGGGATTCTGACCCAAAGTGTCCTTTGCCAGCTCTCTGCAGCCCTCTTGTTTCTGCATGCCTTGAGCTTCCGGTTCCTATCATTTCTTATTCTACATATGTCACTCAACAACTCCATTAACACTAGTGTAGTTCTTAATTACCTTTTTGTTAACATGAGTGCTTTGCTTAGAAGATCTTTTCTTTATCAGATAAAATGTTCTATTTAAAAAAATTGTGTTTAAATAGATAACTAATCTAATGAATAGTGTATTTGAGGGCATTTAGAGGTCTTTCAAATATTTGATACTAAGATGAAATAATGTGAAAATTTGCTGATTTTTTTGTTTTTACTGAAAAATATTAATAGCTTTCTGTGTAATAGGTTTGGCCTCATTTACTTTGCAAACAAGCTACTTTAAAGTATGAATTCAGAACCATTTTCTAAATGCATTAAGGCTTTCCTTAAAACAATCTCTGAGAAATTGAAGCCTTCCTAGTCATTGAAGATTGAAAAATGCAGAAGAAAAAAATCATTTACATCAGCACAACAGTAGAGCAAAACAAAAGCTCAAAGGTTTATGTCTGGATGTATTATATTTCTCCTACTTCTGCTGTGTTTTAGAAGGGAATTTATATTGTAGTAATCTGAAAAATATTCTATCAAATTTTACAATTCCCTAATAATATATGCCTTTGTAGACATTCCTGTTCTTATAACATTGCCTTAATACTAGTGCCAGAATATTCTGTATTCTTAGAATAAGCTATTCTCATCCACATGAAATTACTACTAAATTCTTCTTTCAAAAATTTGCATACTACATTACATACTGCATTTCAGGCTTTACACAAAGGAGGTATGTCTTCAGTAGTCCCACCTTACAGATTATCTCACTTTTTAGATGGCAGCACAATATTTGGGGGAAACTGACCACTGAAGAGGAGTAATAATATAATGATTGTAGAGTGATCTTTAGAGGTGTTTTGTTCAGTACATACATCCATTACACTACTGAATCAAACCAAAGTTTAACTTTTTCATAATGGCTTTTATTGAAACTTTTGTACGTACAGTATGATCACATTTAACACTGAGAACTTGTACCTGTATAAGACATAGCTTGATTCTCATTTTCTCCTTTCCCTGCCCTCCCTACAACCTCTGTCCCCTATATACATAAGTTGTTTCCTTTTTTTTTTTTTTCTATCAAGTTTTCCCTTTCCCTTCTTTACTTTCCCAACCCACCCTACCCCTTTTCCTTTTGGATATTTACCTCCGCTTCACATTCCCTATCATACATTTTGGCATTCATTTACACCTTTGCTTAATTTAAACCAAGCTTAAATTTTACTATGAAAGCACTATTCAGTCTATTCTTATTCATCTGCCATTTGTGCAGAACCAACTCTCTACATAAGTGTATCCACAGTGCCTAGTATTCTTCTAGTTAATATTATTCATCAAGGAAATATGCAGAGGTTTTGCTTCCAACCTGTTACAAACTCAAGTGAATCCTCAATTCTTGGGTTTTAAGAAAAAAACTAAAGGTATCAGAATCTTTATATACAGTCTGCCTATATTGTATGTTCTAAAGTGTTCTTGAAAATTGTGTCGAAATATACTCCAGTCAAGTCAATTTTGACTTCCAGTCAAAATTTTGCCTGAAATGTCTGCCTGGATAAAAAGAAATGTACTTTTTCATTCTATGATCCTTCCTCTCCTCTATTGGTAAAATGAGCACCAAATAATATCTAATTTATGTGATGAAAATATCAATATATAGGCAGCTACATTAAGTAGATTTTAAGTAGAGCATTTTAAATTTGGCTCCAAATTTTAGTGGAAATATTGGTTATATTATCTGAGCAAATATCTATCATACACATTTTCATATTTTTTCATGCTTTATTGACAGGGACTATAACTTCAAGTTTATATATGTTTAATTCTCTACTGAAGTGAGCACAAAAACTGGAATGTAATTTACAATGAAGTCAGCAAATCATTAAAAACAAAAATTTGTGGATTAGAAAAAAGCTTAATTTCTTTCTGTGACTGTGTTTTGTTTTAAATTCAGAAGTGTAGGCATCAATGGCTCTTCTGAAAAAAAGAGGGAAAAGATGAAATAAAGAATTTAAATAGCATACTAACAAAATGACCTTATACAGGGGGGTAAGAAATTTGTTGTTGTTGTTGTTGTTGTTGTTGTACCTGATATCGAAGTCGGGCCCTTGTACTTCCAAGGTAGGCATGGTACAACTTGAGCTAAATCCCTGGCCATTAAGAATTCCTTTAAAAATATGAGAAACTTGGCAAAGTGGAGGTAGTAGACATTAGACAGCAGCAACGTTAATACAAAGGTTTTCAATGGGAAGAACAGACCGGGGTGCGGAGAGTGGGTCGCATACCCCCCATCTGGTGATGTGATCACCACCAAGTGTAGTCCATATGCTTCCTTCCTAGCATTATCATCACCAGCACAACAAAATTAATTCACCTAAGATCAACCAGAAAAAAAAAAAAGGGAAACCACAGGAAAATGTATAGGGCTTCAACAAAAGTATATTTTGAATAAGGCAGGAAAGGTACAAGGTTTAATTGACACACACACTTGGCGCCTATAATGTTGGAGTAAAGAGACCAAGATTTCATGGTGATAAATCTGGGAAGCTTAATAATTTCTTTCCTTTTTATTCACTTAAGACATGAAGAGGGCTTCAGAATTAGCTAGAATAACAAGCATAGCAATTTTATTATAGATATCAGTGGTAACACATATTTTGTAAGTTTAATAACACCCCACAACACCTACATGATCAGCTGCTAATAGAATTGTTTTAACAGTGACATTTTCACTGTTCCTTTACCATGAACTCTTACATCAACATATATTCCAATTCTGAACAGAAAAGTTTTCAGAAACATTCTGACATTTGATTGAATTGAGTAACATTAAAACCATACTGTATTGAAATTACTTCTTAAACCAGATTTTCTTTCAAATGTACTGTTACACAATTCTGAATTGTAACTAGCATTTTCTCCCTCAAGATACCTAATAAACTATTCATATACAGATTTTCCAGAACTTCTACACATTCTCTTTTTTTCTTGTGTTCTGTCTCTCCCTCTTTCTTTCTTTCCCTTTACTGCCTCTCTTCCTGTTTCCCTCTCGTATCCCCACACACTTAGAAAAAAATTAAAATCTCATGTATATGCCTAACTCCATAAAATTCAGGCTTCCAAGAGGCACAAATCAGAGCATGAGTTTTTGATAATCAGCTTTGACAAAAAAAAAAAAAAAACTCCCTTAGAAAAAAATATGTTAAAACACTCAAGAATTTCTAGGCCATTTGCAACACCAGGGAGTCCCCCATTCCACCCCGGAGCTGCCCAGTGAGGGCCCAGGGCTGCCAAGAGGACCCGGCGCCATTTGCAACAGCTAGGGTGGCCCCCACTCTAGCCGGAGCTGCACAGAGACAGATCAGGCATGATAAAAGTTGAGGGATACTTATTTTTAACTAATGTGTTTAGCTCGGTATATTGTAATTGCAGATTTTGATACCATTGTTACTCTTTTTATTCCTTCATTTTTAAATAACCATTTTTTCTTATTTTCCTATTTTGCTGGCACTAAATTTGCCCAACTTTCTGGAATTTTGCCCTCAATATTGCTTACATCTTTGTAGAAAATGGAATCTAGCTTCTGCTTTGCAACTACTCCTAGATCCCTCTATTCACCTCTTGTCCCCACAACCTCTTCTACCTTCCTGTGAGAATCAATACCCAGAAGTAAAAGACTCTAAGGCTGCCCTACTTCTTCCTCTGTAAGAAGGTATGCAAAGTCTCCAGCAGTCTTACAGCATACAGTTGGCACTGTTTTATTTATGTCTTTTTAGCCTCTGTTACCCTCTGGCATATATGAGGTTCTCTAGATCTATGTGATCTTTATAAATCAGTTAAGCCTATTTCACTCTGCTTCAGTCTCCCTACCTCCCTGATTCCCCAGGGACCTTTTATCCCCAAAGGGTTCTGGGGTATATTTATGATCTGCATGTTGTATACACAATGCTGATTAAATCTAAATTTTGGCATATGGACATAGAAGTAACTCATGAGTTCATAGTCTTCAGAATACAAATTAACAAAACTTTTCATTTCGTTTACTGTGTTTAATACTGATATTGGTACTGATTGTATTATGGTAACAAAGATGATGTTATTGTTCTGTTCAAATACCTCCCACAATGTGTCAGAACTGAGAGCTCTCAAGGGTCACTACAGTTTCAAGGTGTCAATTCCAAAGGGGCTAAGATAATAGAAAGAAAGAGACTAGAAACAAACATTGCCCTGGCATCAGGCAAAAAATTAAACAAATAACATTAGTAACAACAAAAGAGCAGAAATGAGAAAATATTCAAAAAAACAGACAAAACTACAGGGAAATTCAGAGAAAAGCGAAATAGAGCAAACTCAAGCTCAAACACCAGATCGTTTTGAGATGGAAACTAAAGCAGATCTAGTAAAATGGAAATCTGAACTCATGTCTGAGATCAAAACAGAGATAGTGTCCACAGTGAAGATCATCATTAAAGAAGAGATCAGTGAGATTATAGAATCCAAGAAAGCAGAAGGAATGAAACCTTTTAAACAGCTTCAAGTAGAGCTCCAGGCAATGATGGAGAATGAAAGTTTGTGAAGTGGGATGAATGAAGCAGAGAACCAAATCTCAGAACCAGAGGACACCATAGCAGCCAATGAACAAGAAAGTCATAATCTATGGAAAAGGTCAAGGGACCATGAGAAATCAATCCAACAGCTTCTAGATGACTCAAAGAAAAATAACGTGAGACTGATTGGAGTCATTGAGGAATCAAGAAACAGTGCAAAAGACATTAAAAAAAAAAAACTGTTGTCAGAGATAACAGCAGAAAACTTCACAGGAAAAGAATTGGACATACAATAAATGAGGCCTATAGGACTCCAAAAGGCTGTGATATAAAACATCTACACCTGGACATATAATTATCAAGGTGCCAGATACACAACAAAACAATGAAATACTGAAAGCAGTGAGAGAAAGGAAGAAAATCACCTACAAAGGGAAGCCCATTAGGATCACAGCAGATGTTTCAACACAAACACTCAATACAAGGAGAGTGTGGAGGGAAGTACTTCAAGCATTGAAGGAAAACAACCTCCAACCTAGACTGTTGTATCCTGCAAAACTATCTTTCAGAATAGATGGGGAAATAAGATACTTCCATGATAAAGAACACCTGAAAAACTTCACAAATAAGAAACATGCACTCCAAAACATTCCAAAGAATGTCATGAAAAAAAAAAACACACAAAAAAAACTCCATACCCACGAGACCCAGAACAGTGAATTCATTAGGGCAAACAAGAAACTAAATGGAAAAGGGGACAAGCTTGGAAGAAAAGAACCAAGAACAGGGAAACATGCCAGCTCTGAATATGCCCATATCAGTCATAACCATTAATGTCAATGGATTCAATAGGCCAATTAAAAGACACAGACTAGCAGATTGGATTAAGAAGCAAGATCCTACAATCTGCTGCATACAGGAAACACACCTAATTCAGAAGGAAACCCACAGACTGAAAATAAAAGGTTGGAAAACAATCCTCCATGCCACAGGAAAGTGCAAAAAAGCAGGAGTGGCTATCTTGTTTGCAGATAAAATAGATTTCAAACCCAAACTGATTAAGAGAGATAAAGAAGTTTACTATATTATCATATAGGGAACTATCCAAGAGAAATAAATAATAATCATAAATATCACCAAACTCTAATACACTCAACTATACAAAACAAACATGACTGGACATGAAAAGCCAGTTAACCATGAATACAATAGTAGTAGGGGATTTTAATACTCCACTGTCACAAACTGACAGATGACCTGGACAAAGAATCAATAAGGAAATACTTTAGCTAAATCAAACTTTTGAGCAAATGGACTTAATAGATGCCTACAGCATATTTCACTCTACAAAGCCAGAGTATAGCTTCTTCTCAGATGCTCATGAATCATTCTCCAAAATGGATCACATTCTAGTTCTAGGAACAATCTTAAGTAAGTGCAAAGGTATCAAAATTAACCCCTGCAAATTATCAGACCATAGTGCCCTGAAAGTGGACCTGAACAGCAAAAGAAATTCCAAGATCCTCACAAACACATGGAAATTGAACAACACTCTGTTGACCAAACAATGGACAACAAAAGAAATTAAAGAAGAAATCAAATAGTTTTTACAACTAAAGGGCAACCCTGGTAAAACACACAGGAACTTATGGGACACAATGAAAGCAGTTCTACCAGGTAAATTCACAGCAGTGAATGCCTACACTTGGAAAATAGAGCAAACTGAAATAAACAATCTAATGATGAACCTCAGACAATTAGAAAAAGAGGAACAAGATAAACCCAAAGCTCATACTGGGGAGGAAATTATAAGGATCAGAGCAGAATTTAATGCAATGGAGACAAAGAGAACAATGCAAAGAATCAATGAATCGAAGAGTTGGTTCTTTGAAAGGATAAATAAAAATGGACAGATCCTTAGCAAACCTTATCAATCAATGGAGAGAAAAGGCTCAAATCCATGCTATTAGGAATGAAAACAGGGAAATCACCAGAAATCCAGTGGAAGTCCAAAGGATAATAAACACATATTTTGAAAATTTGATATTGACTGGGAAATTGAAAATGTAATAAAAAACCTACCAACAAAGAAAAGCCCTGGTCCTGATGACTTCACTGCTGAATTCTACTTTTAAAGAATTAAACTTTTGCTGAATTAAACTTTTAAAGAAGAGTTAATGTCACTATTTCTCAATCTTTTCTCATGAAATTGAAAGGGAAGCGGTACCCACCCAAATCATTCTTTGCTGCAACCATCACCTTGATTCCAAAGCCAGAGAAATATCCAACCAAAAACGAAAACTACAGGTCAATCCAATGAACATTGATGCAAAAATCCTCAATAAAATACTGGCAAACAGAATACAGAGCATTATCAGGCAAATCATATACCCTGATCAAGTCGATTTCATGCCAGGGGTGCAAGGCTTGTTTAACATATGCAAATCAATAAATGTAATACACTATATTAATAGACTCAAAGACAAAGACCATATGATTATCTCAATAGATGGAGAAAAAGGATTTGACATAATCCAACACCCATTTGTGATCAAAACCCTACAGAGAATCAGAATAGATGGACTTTATCTCAATTTAATACAAGCTATTTATGAGAAACCAACAGCCAACATCATACTTAATGGCCAAAAGCTAAGATCAGGAACAAAACAAGGAGGCTTGCTGTCATCACTCTTGTTCAATATAGTGCTGGAAATGTTAGCTATAGCAATCAGGCAAGACAAAGAAATAGGAATAAAGATAGAAAAGGATGAAGTTAAACTGTCATTATTTGCTGATGATATGATACTCTATCTAGAGGATCCTAAAATCTTAACCAAAGACTACTAGACTTACTTAGGAAATTTAGTAGCGTTGCTGGATACAGGGTCAATGCTCAAAAATAAACAGCCTTTGTCTACATAAACAACAGATTCACTGAAAGACAAATTGGGGAGTCAATCCTTTCACAATAGCACCCAGAAAAAATGAAATATCTAGGAATCAATCAAAAAAAGAGGTGAAAGGCCTCTCCTCTGAAAACTATAGACTCAGAAAACAAGATAGAAAAGGAGATCAGAAAGTGGAAAGACATACCTTGTTTCTAGGTAGGGAGAACCAACATCGTCAAAATAGCTATACTCCCACAACTACTATACAGATTCAATGCAATTCCAATTGAAATGCCAATGCTACCACAAGAAACCTAGAATAGCAAAAGCAACTCTAAGCAACCACAACATAGCAGGGGGTATTACAGTCCCCAAACTCTACCATAAAGCCATTGTGATAAAAACAGCACGGTACTGGCAAAGTAACAGACCTGAGGACCAGTGGAATAGACTAGAAGATCCAGAAATAACTCCTGATACACTAAGCCACCTTATCTTTCACAAAGGAGCCAAATATCCTCAATGGAGGAAAGACAGCCTGTTTAACAAATGGTGCTGGAAAAACTGGGCTTTAACTTGCCAAAAATTAAAGCTAGACATATCTCTTTCATTGTGTACAAAACTAAATTCACAGTGGATTCAAGTCTTAAACATTGAAAGAGAAATGATAAACGTGCTGAAAAAGAGGATAGGTAAAACTCTTGGAGACATTGGCTTAGGCAGAGACTTTATGAATAAAACCTCTATAGCACAAGAACTAGCAGAAAGAACCAACAAAGGGGATCTCATCCTACTAAAAAGCTTCTGCACAGCAAAAGATGTCACTGGCACCGCTAAAAGTCAACCAACAACATAGAAAAAAAAATATTTACTAGCTCTTCGTCAGACAAAGGACTACTATCTACAACATATAAAGAAGTTAATCAAATCAGTCTCCCCTACTTTAAGGACCAAATTAAAAAATGGGCATCTGAAATGAACAGACACTTCTCAGAGACAGAAGTCAAAGCAGCCAAGAAGCATATGAAGAAATGTTCAACATCACCAGTCATTCAAGAGATGCAAATGAAAACAACAGTGAGATTTCATCTTACTCCACAAAGAATGGCTACTATTACAAAATCAACCAACAGTCAATGCTGGCAAGGTTGTGCGGAGAAAGGAACCCTTCTCCACTGTTGGTGGGGTTGCAGACTGGTGCAACCATTGTGTAAATTTGTGTGAAAATTCCTCAGAAAACTAGGACTAGAGGTCCCCTGCTATCGCTCTGCTAGGAACATAAGCAAAGGAATTTTTAAAAATCACATTGGAAAGACAGATATACATCCTTGTTCATAGCAGCTCAATTCATGATAGCCCACTCTTGGAAACAACCCAAATGCCCATCAACTGGAGACTGGATAAAGAAGATTTTTTTTTAATGAGTATTATTCTGCCATAAAGAATGACAAAATTCATTCATTTATGTACAAAAGGAAACAGCTGGAGGGCACACTAATGAGTAAAATAAATAGATCACAGATATGCAAATACCAGATCTTCTCTTTGCTATGCACATCTGTAGATGTAAATGAGCTCTAGAAGGTATGACATTTTTTGTAGAATGGGAAATTTCCAAAGGAAATTTGGTGTGTGAACATAAGAGGGGAAGGAATAAATATGATTCTGAAAGAAAATAAAAGAGCATGTATATAGGGGGTGGGAGGTGTCGGTGGGAAGGGATATGGGTAAAAATGAGAATTAACTTGTGTCATATAGTGGTACAAATTACCCAGTATTGTGTGTGATTGTGAGATGTACATAAAATGTCCCAATAAAGAGTAGAATTAAATTTTAAAAAAGAATTTCTAGAAGCCAGGTATGGTCACACAGGTCTGTAATGCCATCACTCTGGGAGACTAAAGGTACATAGTCACAAATTAAAGTCCAACCTGGGTAACTTAGTGGCATTCTATCTCAAAACAAAATTAAAAATTAAAAAAAGTAGTCTATGTATGTAGCTCAATGTGAAAGCCCTGAATTTAGTTCCTAGATACTGAAAAACTATATTTACAAAGTAGTTTTCACTTTTAAAGTTTTTTTAATCTATGAGCCAAAGGTATAAATTAAAATATAGTAAATAAGTCCCGGGCATGGTGGCTCACGCCTGTCATCCCAGCACTCGGGAGGCAGAGACAGGAGGATCGCTGAGTTCGAGGCTTGCCTGGACTACATAGTGAGCTCAGGGCCAGGCTGAACTTAAAGTGAGACCCTGTCTCAAAAAAAAAAAAAAAAATAGTAAATAAGTAAAATCCCTGGAATTGCAAGGTCCGTAGAAATTACTTGGGTACAGCCTACCATGAGAACTTCTACTAACACATCCTGCACATCACGCTATGGGCAACTTAACCATCTCATATGAATTTGCTCTCACTGATATGTCAATATGCTTGCTTTGATGATCAGCTCTTGATATTCACTCCATTTGTGCTTAGAATGGTTTTGGATCCTTGTTTCTTAATAAGGAAACAACACAATGTTGAAATGCCACTTTCATTTATAAAAACTAATGATTTGTCTTTGTCTTTTCTTGCTTTGCTTCTTTGGCTGAAACAAGTCCCTGTGATACAAAGTCCTGTATCATGTGACAATAATCGAGAAGTCATTTCGGGCAACATCTCTCAGCAGGTAGTTCTGGCCATTAGCAATGTTAGTTTGAAAGTTAGTGTCCCAATCACTTCTCCATAGAAAAGAGTCATCCTAGGGCCAGAGGGTTAGCTCAGTGGTTCCGGCACCTGCCTCGCAAGCGCAAGATCCTGAGTTCGATCCCCGGTAACCACGTATAATGCTGGGTGTGGAGACACGCCCACCAACAATCAACACTGCATACCACAATGCCAGACGTGGTGGCTCATGCCTGTCATCCCAGCACTCGGGAGGCAGGGACAGGAGGATTGCTGAGTTCGCGGCGGCTTGCCTGGGC
>PVIC010034489.1:0-19560 GCA_004025085.1 Thryonomys swinderianus
TTTTTCTTCCTTTTGTTACTTATCCCTACACCTAATTTCCCTCTGAATATTTTCTATTTCATAATATCTACCATTCCAGAGCTCATTTACAACTTTGGTTTCTCATACCCGAGAAAAGATATGATATTTACAGATCTGTAACCTATTTATTTCACTTATGAGTATGTCCTGAAGGTACGTCCATTTGAATATAAATGACTCAAGCTTGTCATTCTTTATGGCAGAGTAATACTCCATTTTATAGAAAACCACACCCCTTTATCCAGTCTAGAGTTGATGGGCATTTGTGTTGTTTCCAAAATTTAACTATCACAAACTGAGCTGCTATGAACATGGGTGCACCTATGTCACTATGATATGAATCTTTTAATGCTTTCATGTACATATGTAGCATGGGAAGAGTAGGGTCAAATGGGACTCTAATCCAAATTTTCTGAACAATCTCCACACTGATATCCACAGTGATTGTACCAGTCCACATTCTCACCAACAATGGAGAAGCATTCCTTTCTCCCCACAGCCTCTCCACCCAGCAATTGTTGCTGGTTAATTTCAAAATAGCTTCTGTACAGCAAAAGAAACCACCATCAGAGCAAAAAGACAACCAACAAATTGGGAAAAATTTTTTACCAGTGGTTTCTCAGACAAAGGGTTACTATCTAGAAAACATAAAAAGCTTTAAAAAAAAGCAGCCCCCCCCCCCATTTAAAGACCCAGTTCAAAACTGGGCATCTGAAATGAACCTGTACTTTTCAGAGGAAGAAGTAAAAGCAGCTAAGAAATATATGAAGAAATGTTCAACATCACTCGTCAGTCAGGAGATGCAGATGAAAACAACACTGAGATTCTCTTTTACTCCACAAAGAATGGCTGCTATCTTTCTTTTGTTTTTGAGACAGAGTCTCACTTTGCAGTTCATGCTGACCCTGAACTCATTATGTAGCCCAGGATGGCCTTGAACTTGTGTGATCCTCCTGCCTCTGCCCCAAGTGCTGGGATTACAGGCAAGTGCCACCGTGCCCAGCTTCTGTTCTCTATTTCGGTGATTTGGACATTATTTAATTCCACACAGAAGTGAGATCATATGATGTTTGTCTTTCTGTGCGTTGAGTTATTGCACTTAACATAGAAGTACAAAGTTCCACTAGACAGTAAAGACAGATCTTAATATTTTATTACATAGAAAGGTGACTTTTATTACACAGAAAGGTATAAGGATCAAATCCAGGGCGTATTCACTGAGTTATATCAACTACATCACTAGCCCTTCCAAAAATTCTTTGAAGGTAAGTTTTCACTAAGTTGTGAATTTGCCTAGGCTGGGCTTGAACTTGTGATTCTCCTCCTTCCTTATCCTCTTGGAATGCTTCAATAACAGCCATGCACTATCCTGTCTTATGTTTTAGTAATAATCTATTATAGAGGTAAAAAGAGAATTTTAAATGTTTCTAATGTAAAGTACAACTTAGTTCCTGACCTCATGAGATGCTCATTGTAGGGAGGTGGAAAGTAAATCAAAATAACTACTTATAATAGCAAACATTTACTCATAACATTCAATATATTTATTTTATAACATAGGAGAGTACTGCTTTGATATTTTGAGAAGGGATGGGAAGGATAAGGAAAAGCACCGAAGAAAGATGTAAGAAAATAAATGTGTTTTGAAAAAGGCAAAAACTCTCACATATTGCAGTAGAGGGCCGGAGTAAGACTGAGCTAGGTAGAAACATGAGGCAGGGACCAGATGAGGAATATGCACTCGGATAAGATAAACAGAGGTTCAATTCATAGAACAACAGAATATTTGTAAAATGCTTTCTTCATTCATGTAACAAAGATGCACGGGCCTTGGGCATGGAAATCTACATAAGATCTCTCTGTCCCCACAAGGTTTACCTTCTGTATTATGTGACAAATTGGGTAATCTACTGAAGATACATTAAAGTACTAATGTCTAGTAGCTGAAAATATGACATAGTCATTGCAGATATTTAAAGATGAGGCCCTACTGGAGTGCAAGGGATGAGGGCATACAATTTGATTGGTCTCCTTATAAGAAGACTGCCATACACACCGGGCAAATGCCATATGAAGACTCAGGCAGAGCCTGGAAGGACACACCCAAAAGCTAAGAAACACTCAAAACTGGCAGCAAACTAAAGCTGGGAACAGGTGCACTGCGTCGCATGACAGGCCTCAGAGGGACCGCTACCCTCTGAGGCCTTTACCTTGGACTCTAGCTTAGAGAACTGAGAGACAAGAAATTCCTGTTAGCCAGCAAACGTGCCGGTTTGTTGTAGCCCCTATGAGGCTACCATGCTCTGCTAGTGGTTATTTAAGCCACTGTCGACTGACAGAGCAACACCTGTTTGGAGAGGGGAAGGGAGTCAGGCTGATCCAGCCCCGAGGACCTGTCCTTAGACCATGGATTTGAAGTAAAAGGCTAGTAATACTAACGTGTTTTAGTGACTGTGATCAGGTGCCTGGGCAATGAGTTTAGTACTCAGATAACATAGCTTCCCACAAAACTTGCTAATAGAATTTCAGAAGCTGCTCACACACTTAGGACATCTATGGAAGAATTACTACAGAAAAAATTAACAGAGCACTAATATGAACAAAGCATTAATCATGAACGTGATTATGTATGTAAAACTACATAAAGATAAAGAAAAACATTAATAAACTTTAACTGCTGTATAACCCCTATGAAGTCTTCTTTTAAAAGAGACATTCAGTTCTCCTCTTTTGGGGTATGATGGTGGACGGCTTACTCAAATGTACCTGAAGTTTGTTTGTGATACAAGCTATATTTTTTCTAACTTCAGAGAAACCTCTACACAATGATTGGTTGAGCGCTTATGGATTTTATGATTTTCTTTTTAGCTTCACCAGGAAAGGAAGTGGAAGATTACTACTTCAACTGTAGGCTTTTCAAGAAGAAAAAAATTCATTTATCTTACTGACCTATTTTGGCCCAGACGCTCACCTTTAGAAATAAAGGATGACTTAAACTGTCCGTGGGTATAGCATTATTAAAATTATTTATTAACTACTTATCCAAATAAGACAAAATTGACTTATTTCAAAGCCAGTTTTGGTCATTGGCATGAACACATAGTGGTCTTAGAGAAATTATGAAAATTTTTTTTTT
This sequence comes from Thryonomys swinderianus, assembly GCA_004025085.1. Lineage (NCBI taxonomy): Eukaryota > Metazoa > Chordata > Mammalia > Rodentia > Thryonomyidae > Thryonomys > Thryonomys swinderianus. The sequence continues at coordinate 3,158 of PVIC010034489.1, forward strand.
TTGAGACAGGGTCTCGCTTTGCGGTTCAGGCTGGCCCTGAGCTCACTGTGGAGCCCAGGCAAGCCTGGAACTCAGCAATCCTCCTGTCTCTGCCTCCCGAGTGCTGGGATGACAGGCGTGAGCCACCACGTCCGGCACTGTGGTATGTGGTTACCGGATCGAACTCAAGACCTTGCGCTTGCGAGGCAGGCGCCGGAACCTCTGAGCTAAATCTCTGGCCCTGAACCTTTTTCTTGAACAAATATTTGTAGTCTTATATCTGAATATACAAAAATACTTAAAATTTTGACTACATCAACAGTTCTTGATTTTTCTCAAAGACCTGACTTTGAGTCTTTTATGTGTACCGTTCTCTGCCTTGTAGTCAGTTTAATCTTTTTTGTATGCTTGCAAAGGTTCCCTTATTCTTCATAGATATCTGAACATTATCTGCTCTCTTTGACAGTAGCTTCCCTTGGATTCCTTTATAGCACAATCATAGTCTAATTATCACACGCTACCTTATTATCCATTAAAGAGTGTCAGTTGAGATTCTACCATCTTTCAGGAGGTCTCCATTTAGACTAGGATTATCATGGAAAAAAGGAACTATTTTTGCTTTGTGGTTTACAATATAGAAGAATCTAAGAAAAATAAAAGGACAAATATGAGCCACAATGCTAATGTTGTAATGATGATGATGGTACTTTAGGCACAGGCTTGGCTTTTCTACTTGAGTCCTTGGTCACTGATTGCCTTATTCACTTTGTCTGAAATACACAGAATGCTTAGTAACAATAGTTCTTCATGATAAAAAATAAAAACCTATCAGTAAATTAAGAGTGAGAAAAAAACCCCAACTTTATAAAAAAAATCTACAAATTCCTACAGATAAGGTCATACTTAATGATGAGAATCTTAAGACTATTTCACTAAAAGAAGAAGGCAAAGATGTCTCTTTTCATCATGATTTTCAACATTGTATGGTTGTTCTTAGCTAATACAATTAGACAAGAAAGGAAATGAAAGTGAACAGATTGATAAAGAAGAAATAAAACTCTCTTTATTCATGACTAACATAATTGTCTAAATAAAAAAACCCTAAAGTCAACAGAACAAAAAACAAGAAACAAACAAAAAACCTGTTAGAAGTAATAGGCTATTATAAGAGAGGCCCAGGGTACAAAGTTAATATACAAAATCAAACGCTTTCTGGGCTGGAGATTTAGCTCAGTGGTTCCACTGCCTGCCTCGCAAGCGCAAGATCCCGCAAGATCCCTGGTTCGATCTGGTAACCACATACAGTAATATGATATTGGGCATGGAGACTCACGCCCACCAGCCATCAATACCACATACCACAGTGCCAGGCGTGGTGGCTCACGCCTGTCATCCCAGCACTCAGGAGGCAGAGGCAGGAGGATTGCTGAGTTCGAGGCTTGCCTGGGCACCATAGTGAGCTCAGAGCCAGCCTGAACTACAAAGCGAGACTCTGTCTCAAAAAAAAATTGCTTTCTTATGTACAGCAATTAATAAGTAGAAACTGAAATTTTAAAATGTAATATATATATATATATGTTAGCAGACCTCTAAATGAAGCACTTATGTATAAATCTAACAAAATATATAAAAGATGTAACTAGGAAAACTACAAAATTCTGATGAATAAAATCAAAGAAGAGTTTAGTAGAAGAGTACTTGCTTAGCATGTGTGAGATCTTGAGAGCAATCTTCAGAACATACAGAAACACATGTGCACGCACACACGGACACACACACACACACACACCAAAACCACAGTGAGATACGGATTGATTGGTATGAAGAATTATTAAAAAGAATAGGGATAACAAGTATTGGCATGATAAAGAAACCTTGTGTACTGCTAACGGGAATATAAAGCAAGCCATTATGGAATACAGTTTGCAAAGTTGAAATACATCTACTGCATGATTTCACAAGGCCACTACTGCATATATATATTCAAAGGAAATGAAATTAGTATTTCAAAGAGATATTTACACTTCTAAGTTTACTGCGGCACCAGTCACAACAGTTAAGAAATGGAAACAATCTATGTGTCTACCAACCAATGAAAAGAAAAAGAAAAATAGGACATATGTTCACAATGGGAAACAGCCATGAAGAAGACTGCTCATAGTGGAGCCAACCTAGATGGAAATGGAGAGGACTGTGTTAAGTAAAACAAGGCACCGGGCCGGAGGGTTAGCTCAGTGGTTCCGGCGCCTGCCTCGCAAGCGCAAGGTCCTGAGTTCGACCCCCGGTAACCACATACAATGCTGGGTGTGTTGACTCGTGCCCACCAGCCATCAATACCACATACCACAGTGCCAGGCGTGGTGGCTCACGCCTGTCATCCCAGCACTCGGGAGGCAGAGGCAGGAGGATTGCTGAGTTCGAGGCTTGCCTGGGCTACATAGAGAGCTCAGGGCCAGCCTGAACTACAAAGTGAGACCCTGTCTCAAAAAAAAAAAAAACAACAAAAAAACAAGGCGCCCACAGAGTGTAGTCAGGTGCCACAATTTCCCTCATCTGTGGAATCTTAAATGATTATCTTACAGGAGTTGAGAGCAGAACGCTGGTGGCCCAGGCTGGGGAAGTCTGTGGGGGAAGGTCAAGCGGAAAGCCTCAGCAGTAGATACTAAGTTCTAGTTAGACAGGATTAAGAAATTCTGTTGTGCTGTCACACATTATTACGTAGCATGTATTTCAAAAAACTAGAAGGGCCGTAAAATATTTCAGTGTAAAGAAATGATGAAATATGTGTACCATGTGCATATCTATTAAAACTTTACATGGCACTCCATTCATAGGTGTATTTATATATCCTATAAAAAATAAACTAAAAAACAAAAGAACACAACTCAACAAAAACGAACCAAGATTTTCACAGCCACCTCACCACAGAAGATACATGGATGACACATAACCTCTACATTCTAAGTAATCAAGGAAGTGCAATTAAAACAAAAGTGTGGTACCACTACATATCACAAAATTCTGAACCCTGTCAATATCAAGTACTAGTAAGGATGAATAACAAGTGTATTTTTGGGCCAGGGATTTAGCTCAGCAGTTCTGGCATCTGCCTGGCAAAGTCTGGAGTTTGATCCCCAGTACAACATATCACAGTGGTGGGTGTGATGGCTCATGCCTGTAGTCCCAGCACTCGGGAGGCAGAGGCAGGAAGACTGCGGTGAGTTTGAGGCTTGCCTGGGCTACATAGTGAGCTCAGGGCCAGCCTGAACTACAAAGCAAGACCCTGTCTCAAAACAAACAAACAAACATCCCAAACAACTATACTTTCATTTGTTGCTGATAGGAATGCAAAATGGTGTAGTCACTTGGGAAAATGGTTTGCTCATTTCTTTCAAGACTAAACACATTCTTATTATTTGATACAGAATTGAGGTCCTTGAGATTTATCCATGGAAGGTGAAAATGTGTGTCCTCCCCAAATCCAACGCATAGGTAGTTATAACAGCTTTATTCATAAATGCCCAAATTTGGTAACTACTAATATTTCTGGGGATAGATAAACTATGATACAAGCAGACAACAAAATATCTTTCAGTATTTAAAAAAAAAAACTATGAGCTTTCAAGCCATGAAAAGGCATAAAGAAAACTTAAGTTCATATTACTAAGTAAAAGACACCAATATATTGGCTTCCAAGATTCCCCTATGTGACATCGTAGAAGAGGCAAAGCCGGAGAAAATGAAAAGATCAGTGGTCGCCAGTGTAGGAAGAGGGAGCGATGAATCAGCAGAACAGAGAAGACTTTTAGGGCAATGAAACCGGAGTTATATCTTTGCATATTTGGGCTCCAGGCCTCACCACTAACACCAAAATCCATGGATGTCCCAATTTCTTATTTAACCTATATAAACAGTTGTTTTGACTTTAAATAACACCTAAATTATTTGTAATACCTAATACAAAGTAAATAGTATACAAGCAGTTATTATTCTGTATTGTTTGGAGGAATACACAAGAAAGAAGAAGGAAAATGACCTGTGCATCTTTAGGACAATTTACAGACATCTTTTCCATCTGGAGCTGGTTCAATGCGTCGAGGCAGGATGTGCAGCTGCCGAAGGCCAGCGGGCCTGTGGATGCACCGCAATGGCGGACTCACGTCCTCATTACACATCTGTCCCAACTCAAAGGAAGTAAAGTATTCCAAGGGAACTCTGATATAAGTGGGGGCTCTGAATAAAAATGATGCAGTCAAAGTAGGTTCATCAATGGTAAGAAATGTACTATTTGGTGGGGACTGTTAGTCACGGGGAAGCTACATATACTCAAGGGAAAGGTACATATGAAAATTACTTTCTGATAAATTCTACTGTGAACCCAAAGCCACTCTGAAAAACAAACTATTTTAAAATGTTAACAAATACAATTTGTATTTTCTCTGCTCTTGTGTTCTTAGTAACTTGCAAACTCATGGTACAAAGAAAATGTTTAGTGAATGGTTTTAGAGTGAACATATAAAGATATCTACATCTCAATGCGAAGAGGCTGATTCTAAGACGTAGTTCTGATGAAAGAAAAATTGCATTACTGAAAACCAAAAAGGAGGGGAAGGGACTAAAAGGATGAGAAATACCATCTAGCAGGAAGTAGATGGATCATCAAAAATACCCGACACACTGATTTTTCAAGTGTGAATTCTAGTGCGTATAAAGTGTATATAAAGCCCACTTAAAAGCGTCTCTACTTGCTTTTGCAGGTTACGTGGGAGGGACCCTTGTGATCCAACAAGCAGTGGCACTTGGGCTATGTCACAAGGCTCACGGCCTTCTAGGTGCGATGCTTCCTAACATTTTACACTGTTTCTCCCTTAAAATCACTCTCATTTCCTACAAATATTATACATTTTCCAAGTAGGAAGTGCTGTATAAAAGAAAATAAAAACCAAGTAAAGAGAAATAATTGAGGAAACGAGTCAGTCTCCTGCTTCTTAGTATGTCTTCATCATACTAAATGTGATGTAGAACGTTCGCTGCACGTGACTCATGGTGATGCAATCCAACTCCATCTTGTTTGGGTTCCTGGGGCTAAGATACATCACTTCAACCCACAGTCTCTGACTTTTAGCACTACAGTCACACATTTGTTTGAAGCATTCATGTACCTCTCGTGAATCCCAGGGGAGGATAAAAGAAGATAGAGCATGTATGAAGTATAGAAGGCATATCCACTCCCCTTCTCCACTGGAAAGGAAATCAGGGGATCTGAATACTGGTCTTGACTTTGTTGTGCATATGGAAAACCTTCTATTTGTTTCTCATCTTTGATAGTTTCCCCATATGAAAACTAGATAACATAACTAGGCAACTCTAATTCTTGGGTCAACCTATTTTTCCAACTGGGGATAGTGCCAAACAAATTAAAAGTAGAACACAGTTACAACACAGTCCTCCAAAACGTGTGGTTTGCTGACATGTAAGCCCAGGTAACAGTGAGATTTCCTTTTTCAAGAAACATATGCACTATAAAACAGAGCATTTGACCTTTGATAACTGCGATGCCTTTCTATTTATACCAAGGGTCCGAGGGAAAAAGCTGCGGGTAGTTTTTAGTTTTCTTTCCTGTGCACAAAACATTTGCTATTATAGATATAATGGGAGATATTGGATATATAAATATCTCTCTATAATGATAAGTATCCAATAGCTGTGTTGACTGTATAAATTTAATCTACTGAAATATTCATTAAATTATCAATAAAATTAGCATGAGGAATTATAAGTATATTATTATTTTTGGTGTTTTTCACGTATAAACACAGTACAAGTTATTTTTTGTTTAGACAGATTTACTAACAGCTAATGGTATTTAATCCTTACAATTTCCCAACAAGGTAGGTATTATTTTCCTCAAAGTTTAGAAAGGTTAAGATTCTTGCCAAAGACAGACCAGTCAGAGGTGGGAGCAGCATTCATACTTACTACTTGTCTATTATTATAATTCCGTACAGAGGGCAGAAGTGAGGGGAAAATGTGGTTTAGTTCTTCTTTTGAAAATGAGAGAAAATCTCATTAGGTCACATGAATTTTCCTATTCTTAAGTCCACAGTAAAAGAAATTTGTATGAAATATCACTTAGTATGACCTAAGAAGTTTTTGTTTTGTTTTATTTTATTTTTTAAAAATCTTAGTAGGGGAGAGAAACATGGAATAAGGAGAAAACAAAAAGCATTAAATCTCATGGCAGAGATTTTAGATGCTACACTGGCGATCATGAAAGGATTTTTTTGAGTATGTACCAGCTTCCTAGAAAAATTTTTAAGATAATGAGAATCACTGAAGACCCCAGAGGTGTGGAAGAAGCACATGCACATCCATGAACAAGCATACATACATGCGTGTGGGTTCTGGACTTGCTTTGCTATGTGTAAAATGAGTCCACATTTTACCCAAAATATAATTTTGATACGTTACGGTGGAAACTCTCGTCACTGAGAAACTTCTCTGTGTGGAGGAGGGAGCTGAGCTCCTGACATTTCCTTCCCAACAGGGGAAACGTTCCCTTGTTCTTTCGTTTCCCTCCTCTGCGCTGCCTTCAGACCGACACGCGATTTATGACTCGCTCCAGGGATCACGGGGGGGTTCGGCCGAGGGCTGCTGGGGAGGCGGTGGAAGCTGTGCCACCTGGTCACTGGGTACGGGCAGGGGCAGAGGGGAGGTTTCAGTGTACCAGCAAGGAAAGGGGCCGAGGATGCCAGGGAGAAGATGGCGGAAAGAACTAATTCCCGCTGCACGCATACTCTTTGCTAAGAACAGTACTAGGACATGTAAATATTTGAAAACACATTCTTGAAGCAATCCTATGAAGTGCATGTGAATCTATACATAGATTAAAGAAACAGGCTCAGAGGACCTCAGTAACAGCTCCGGGTGACGTGGCTTGGACTTGCTAGAACCGGCTTTTAAGTGAAGGCACGGTCAAGTCAAAAGCCTTTGTTCACTCATTCATTCGAGACAGGGTCTTGCTTTGTGGTTCAGCTCACTTTGTAGCAGAGGCGAGCCTGGAACTCAGCAGTCCTCCTGCCTCTGCCTCCCGAGTGCTGGGATCACAGGCGTGAGCCACCACGCCCGGCACTGTGGTGTGTGGTATTGATGGCTGGTGGGTGTGAGTCTCCACGCCCAGCATTGTATGTGGTTACCGGGGATTGAACTCAGGACCTTGCGCTTGCGAGGCAGGCGGTGGAACCACTGAGCTAAATCTCCGGCCCAAAAGCCTTTGTTCTTTAAGGTGTACTAGGCTTCTCCACCGCCAGGAGATGGAGCTGAGGTAACCGATGGCCTCAGCATTTCAGGGAGGCTCTGTAAGGGAAGCGAGGCTCACACACTGTGTCATCACAGAACAGCAACACTGACACACAATTTTTCATCAACGTTCGTAACGTTTTCTTGATGACAGGAGAATTCTCCTTTGCAAAACTGAAGAGGCTGTAAAGAGTATGGGTCTCTGTAGATCAGTGACGGCAAACCTTTAGAGTTTTCAATGGCAAACAGCCTGTCTTGGCACATGCGCCATACAGGTTTGCCACCACTACTACAGACTTCTAGTCCAAAGGAAGATGACTCAAATCTTGATATCAGAACATCTGACCACAAAATTTACTTAGGTTGAAAAAGGAATGCTTTTTCCATTTGGGTTTGGTAGTCACTGGATGAAAATCATTGGAAGTGCATTCAAACGGTTCTACTAGTGGCCCCCAAATAGCTGCTTGTTCTTTTGCTCTGAAGTTAAACAGGTATAATGGCCTTGAATCGCACAATATTCACCGTTCCACACTCCCTCTAGACTGAGCTCCAGAAGGGCAGGGATTGAGTGTGTTTCTTTTTGATCCTCTCAAACACCTCTCCAGAATGTCTGACACACAGTAGGTGTTTTATAAGTGCTTCACTGAATGAATGGAGAAAAGGTTAATCAGTTAAATCAGTGACTGAGGGAATGGATGGGTGAATAATATTTGTTCCTACACAGTCCTCCTTAAATATTCTCATTCTGTCTGCAATAAACAGAAGCTTTTACCAAACAGGACCCATCAGTCAATAAATGTTTCTGACCGGCATCTTAAAAGCATACCTCAGCGAGGTAGACATTTACCAGGACTGAAAATCAGGGAGAGATTCAATAAAGGATAAAGATGAGCGGCTCCTTTCTGGCAGGAGAGTAGCTTCTGGCCTGGAATCTGGAATACGGACGTGCTCTTTCTTCAACTCTCTTAATAGGCCAAGAGACGGAAGTAAACAAAATGCCTAATGGAATCTGAGAGTCTCCGGGGTATTCACAATCCACACACAGAAAAACACCAGATTTAGTTTGGATATACAAAGATGGATGTCTCAAGATACGTAATCTAATGAAGGCTAAGAAATGATACCCAAAGCAATTCTCTTAATTCCCTGTTTTCCCCGGCCATGCCACTTCCCAGGTCACAGACAAGGTAAAAGTATAGTAAGAATAACTCCTAAGTGGTTACGTCCAGGGAAAAGATAATGTCCAGTAAAGATGAATGAGACCAGACTGATCTATATTCACCCAAGTGACGGATGAGGAAATAGAAAGCTCCTATGCTTAAGACTATGGCTAGACTCGTTTTTGTTAATGAAAAAGACAGGGTGAGCCAAGACTTCTGCAATCATGTGGGCTGACAGGACTGGGATATCTGACACTCCTATCTGGGTAAGACTATGAGGACTGGGAATTAGGCATTTAGATAGCGGGCAAAGCTCCTTTCTTTCTGAGACACCACCTTGGGGGAGGCTACTTACCCTCTGCCTTATCTGTAGACTGGTTAAATGTTTCTTAGCCATTTTACACAGGTGCTGTTGGGATCAAGTAGTATAATTCCCATAGGACATCTTTGCGAATTGTAAAGCTCTGTATAAACCACAGGCCTAATTCCTTCAGGCTAAACAGCAAGAGAAGAGATAAATACAAGAAATAAAAGCAAAAATTTCTTCGGAGAATAAAGAATGAAGGAAAAAGAGAATAAAATTTATGGAACAAAGGTGGGTTTTAATAAGGACAGAAAACAAGAGTGAAGCCAGGAGAGAGGGGAATTTAGACAAGTAGGGGACAGGTCCTGAAGAGATAATGTAAAGTGAATGAAAGGGCCTGTGTCAATTAGCATAGCCCAAACAGACTACCAGGGCCTAATAAAATGAAAAGACTGAAGTCTTTTAACTCAAATTCTGGCACACAGGCACACACACAGCTGGCCAAATGCATAAACAGCAATCGGTGTGACAGCAGAGCCGATCGGCAGCCACGGGGTGTGCAAAATCCCAGCTTGGAGAGACCGCACGGTTCTGAGAAGCACAGGAAAGTCACGCTGGGGGGCCAGGGAGTCAACCGTGGCTCAGCCGCCTGATCATCGACGGCCAAGTGGGAAACGCGGCCGAGTCCAGGTCGTTCCCGTCTCTGCTCAGCTCAGTCATCTGCTCAGGCAGGTCTGTACTCATCGCTTGGGCGGCAATAATGAAAGCTTCTCCCTTTGCAGAGGCGGACGCCTCACTCATCATTCCTGCAAGAGCCTTCCGTGACCCGCCCTCCCCGACGTGCTCAGGCTCCCTGTGACTGACGCACAGGCCGCCACAGGCCCGCTCGGCACAGAGCTCGGCACAGCCGTAGATTGACATCTGCTCGCGTGGCCGTTTGATGAATGTCTCCTTCTCTCCAGGAGGCTGCGGGCAGCAGCAGTGCCCGCTCTGTGCATCACTCTATTCCAGCCGAGTGACCTCTTGGCAACGCCGACACCATGCACAGACATAAGTCAGAAAATGCAGCATCAGTACCGGAAAGACGCCATCAAAAACAATATTCAGAGAGAGATACAGAGAAAACCCAGGAGGAGGCTTGCGCCAGGGCTACAGTTAGGAGATCTGTGATGATGGACCTTCCGTACTACATCTGAAGATGGAATAACGATTCCTATATTCTTTTTTGCTGTCCTAACAAACTTGGAACTGGGTCCCTTTTTTGTGTATTTCTTCTTGGTTTGTTAAACATATAAATTATTTTTTCAGTGCCATCTCAATCAGTGTCATGAATGATCATATTACTTTAATAACTGAGTTAATAACCAAATACTCTGAGTATTTGGCAGTACACTGTTCTGATTATGTTTAGTTGTATAATAACGAGGAAAAAAGTAATCCACAACTTTCTTTGAAGTTGTTAAATCAGTTTAATAAGAAAACTAAAGCTTTTTCAGGGACATATGCATGGTGGTTCTAGGTAATAACACAGGTGTTGAAATATGCACAAGAATAAGGACGATTATAAAAATCCTAAACCAAATTCCTCATTGGTTGCTGTGGCAACCCTGCAACAGATATTCTAAGTGTTCAGCACTGAGCAGCCCTTCCCGTGGAGACAACGAAACAGCGAGTTCCTGGTAACTATAGCGCTGTTATGATGTTTCTAGTATCATCCCAGTCCTGCTGGGTGAAACAGAAGCCCGCAGCATAAAGGTCTTATTCCGCACTATTTCTACTCAGTACACTTACACCAGAATGAAATTACTTTAGTAGTTTATTCTACTTTTATTAACATTCCTTTATGAAATTGGATTTTTAACAGTGACTACAATGAAAAAACATTCCAATACTCCAGAAATCATACTGAGCTACATTTTGTGTTTCAATGCTATAGGCCTTGAAACTGGCCAGCTTGTAATAAAATTTATTTGTTTCGTTAACCTAACACAAGACAAATTTGCTTTTTGATTTATATTTATCACATTATTATGGCAACAGCAGATGGCGTTAGAAATCCAGGTTCTGTTCGAGAACCAGCAGCTACCCATCCACAGCTCTTAACTATTTTCAAAGTCCTCTGCAGCTTCTGCATTTCCTTCCACACTGATAAATTCCTGGCACTATTTCAAGCTTGCTGTGATAACACCTTTTATATTTTCAGCTCTGTTCATGTAAACAAGAAAGACTACAAGGAAGTTTTCCTGATTAAGGAAATGAAAAAAGGAAGCAACAGGCTGACAGCATGGACCAGAGGGGAAATTGCTGGGCAGGGGGAGAAATGACAAAGAAACGGATGATGGTGAGACTGGGAATCAGTCAGTCTGAAGTTATCTGTCACGTCTCTGGGTCCCCTGAGGTCTAAACTGCAGGGCTGGCTTCCCCCGGGCCGGGCGGGACCGGGACAGGAGACGGCCGAGCTCCTGAGTTTCCCCAGCCAGCGGGGCTCCTTCAGCCGACGCACTGGCTGAGAGCCGGACGGATTCTCACGCAGAGCCTCTTCACCAGAGAGAGGCCCATCCGTGTGTGCAGAACTGCACATCACAAACAAAGACACATGGTAGGGGAAAAAGTCTGACTTATTCTGGGGATTTCTAAAGATCAAATCCTAGCTCATTCTCACCTCCTTCATTTGATTTCATTGTCTTTAAGTAAACTCTTAAAGGTGAAGAAGAGCAAAATAAACAGGAGAGTGGCAACAGTAGATAGTACTTATGGATTCTAAAAGTGTACAGAAACCCTCTCCACTTAACCCAAGCTGTTTTCCTCTTTTTGCACATTTATATTTCTGTGGGAAATAATGGCTCTGATTTTTGACCAGTAACCTTAGCAACTAAAAACCTGCAATAATCCTTCCCTTTTATTTCTGAAAGGGCACATTTGCAATTCAGTGCATTAAGCAGCATATCGGACTTCGCTCAGACACTAAGCACTGCTCTGGGGATCAGAGTGCAGAAGAGCTGAGGAAGCTGCAGATCGATGCTAACTGCTCTCTGCGCGTGTGGGCAGAGATGACACTAGCCAGCGGTGCTCAGAAGCTAGCTAGCTCCAGCCGGCTTAGTCTCCGCTATCTCAAAACATTATCAGAAGTCAAACTTCTGTCTCCAGAACAAGAAGCCTGGAAGGCAAACGCCTTCCCTCCTATTTTGCTCTCAGTCCCGTCAGTGTAACCAGCCCAGTGTCCGAGTTCCTGAGCTCCTCCATACAGCGCTGCTGCACTGTGGAAGGGTTTTTTGTGAGTAACAAACACCCCTGGCCACACTGCTCTAGCAGACATCATTCACACAGAATACACAAGAGCCCCCTTCCCTGTGCTTTCATTTTCCACAGTTCAAGCTACTCACAGTCAACCGTGGTCTGAAAATATTACATAGGTAACTCCAGAAAAAAGCAACTGATAAGTGTTAGCTGCAAAAGCTATGGGCACTGTGCTTAATAAGGCCTTAATCGAGATGAAAAAGCACTGACTGCAGAGCTTGGAACTATCTACCCTGGCCAGCATCCGTGGGGAACCACAGGAGAAATCCTCACAGATAAGGGTGCCTGTTGCCCAAAGCATGAATGTGCCCAGAAAATGACCGTGGGAGTCGGGTAGTAAATGAAGAGCCTAAAGCCGAGGCTGCTCACTTCTGCTTCTCCTATCAAGAGCCTTCCTTCCATCAGCTTCTGGTTATCCCGAACTGCGACATGTTCATCTTTGATAGTTTTCCATTTCCATTATCACTATAGGATTGTTCCTTTTAAAATTCCATCAGCTTCCTTTTAATAGTCTCAGAAGGAAAAAGAGATCAAAGTGTGGGTGGGGACTGTCAAGTTAAATGCAAAGCACAGAGGGACTTTATGAGTGGGGATATTATTCTGCCTTACTTTATCTTGTGTGGTCATGCCTGGCTCAGACGCTAAGTGAAGAACAGAAGCACCTCTGTAGCGGGCTGGATTACACAGTTTTGTAATTTTCACAGACCAAATTAACTGGAAACTGGCAAGACCTTCGTTTATTTTGTGTAAATTAAATACAAACTTAGGTGAAAATTGGGTCAACATAGGGCCTTTTAGACTATATTCACTTTAGACTGAGGATTTAGCTCAGTGGTTCCAGTGCCTGCTGTAAAAGGTCATGAGTTCGATCCTGGGTACCCCAACAAATAAACAAACAAACAAACAAAACAAGCAACAACAAAAACCCCACCTACTACATTCATTTAAAAAATATTATATGTGGTTGCTTTTGACAACAGCACTTGATACAAGAATTCTGAAATAATAGAATTTTCATTCTTAGTGGATTTCTGAAATGGATTAACACCTTAATGGAAAACCCACTAATGACTCATTGGTCTATGTAAAATAAAAAATAATTTTCCCACTCTGTTCAGGGACAATACCTATGTGCCACATTATGTCTCCAGCAGATAGTCAGATGAGCCCACAGAGCTTTGATGCTCTGGGCTTTGTAGACAATTACTGAGATTTTTTCTCCCCTAAATATTACAGCAGAGAAGGATTACTTCAACTTAAATTGTTTTATTTTATATTCAGAAATGTTTTATAAGCACATCTAGAGTATAAAAATAAATCCTGTTTTCTTCCAGAACACTTAGAGTAAGCGTACCTTCCACTAGTCCTTATAAAAATTTAGTATGTACCTGCCACTATTACAAAAAGTCGGGGAGTTCTATGTTATTCTGTCCTTTGGCTACTTCATCCTACTTGGGAATTAGAATTAATGATTATGTCCACGGAATTCATTTACCTCAAGTAGAAAACAAACACACAAAACCTTATTAGCCAGTTGTTAAAAAGAATTTGCTAGTAAGAAGGAAAGGTTTGGAAACAGCTCTGGAAAGTGTAGGGCTCTGCAAGGCAGGAGAGAGCAGGATAAGGGCTTCATTAGTTTTCTAGGCAGCCTGAGTCAAAGGAGTTAGAACTTTACTGGAGAAATCCCCCAGAAGCAGTTAAAGGACGGGGGCAGAGAATGAGCAAAAACCAGATACAGAGAAGCACTAGGACAGCACTGAGGCACCGGAACACGCTGGAGCGAAAGAGCGGGCCGGTGAAGACGCAAGAGAAAGCCAAACGCACAAACGCCTCGTTACCACCAGAACGCAGGGGCACCAGGAGGGTGAGAGGGCTCTGACCAGCCCTGGGGAAGTCTCCCATTCAGTCTGTACTCACAACTACGCACGAACGCACACACACGCCTACATATACAAGTGTGTTCACTGCGAGGTCACGGTGTCATTCGCTAGGGTCACCGCAGCGCCACAGCACACGCCTTCCTGAGTCCAGGCTGGCCATGACTGCGGCGCCTTGTGCCCCCGAGCCGGTGAGTGCCCATCCCAGGGGCGAGGCCCTGCCAAGGGGAGGGAGACAGAGGAAGCGACCCACGGGCCACCGCAAGAAATGACACAGGCAGCGCTGGAAGCCATTCAAGTCACGGCACATTCTAGGGAGCGCGAAGGGTCTCTGATCTCGGTAAGAAAGGCCAGGGACCAAGGGCCCTGGGTCCTCCATCTTTCCGGAGCTCCCTGCCATGATTCTTATTACAGTAGCTATCTCTTCTCCTTTTCTTTCTGCCAATAAAGTTGCTTTGCAGAAATTTTACTTCTGAAACTGAGTTTTCTGATTCTGGCGAACTGCCTGCTCCAGTGAAGCAGTGGTACCAGTTCCCCAAAGAAATACTGTTAATTGGCACAGCTGGAAGAAGCCTGTGTTTATGAGCACAACATGGAACGGTAGCCACCCTGAGATCTGTGCCCACACCCTCACCTCCACTGTAAATAGCTCCACCAGAGGGTACACAGAGACTTCCAGACCATCCAAAGCTGTAGAACACTGGTTCTTCTTCTTCTTCTTTTTTTTTTTTTTTTTTTTTTTTTGAGACAGGGTCTCGCTTTGTAGTTCAGGCTGGCCCTGAGCTCACTCTGTAGTCCAGGCAAGCCTTGAACTCAGCAATCCGCCTGTCTCTGCCTCCCAAGTGCTGGGATGACAGGCGTGAGCCACCATGCCCAGCGAACACTGGTTCTTCTAATGATTTCTAAGGTCAGAGTCCATTCTAGCCCATTTTTAACTACTGAAACATCTTTACCATGTGTAACTTGGACTGGGCTTTTAGAACTGTATAACTAGTTTTCTGCTCAATAAAGTCTTTTCATACCACCATTATGGAGGGTATACCCATATAGTAGAGTCAGACTAGCTTTCAAGTTGAGGCAGTGCTACTTTTTATTTAAATGTCATAGGGAAACTACTTAATGTTTCTGAGAATTAGGCTTAGAAAAAAGATAACTACCTCATAGGACATTTTGGAATGAGATAGAATATGTAAATGTGTGTGTGTGTGTGTGTGTGTGTGTGTGAGAGAGAGTGACAGGGAGGCAGATCAGGGGGAGGAGCCTGGCACCTAATAAACTACTAAATGTATGTTAGATGTGTTTTCCTCTCCCCTTGAAAGAATAGCCATGATCTTCTGCTGTTGGGCAAATGTACACAGCTGTTTCACTTCTTCACCTGAGTTGTTTCTGGGGCTGGGTGTGTGGCACAAACAATGGCAGGAGTTTTGCCTCCTCAGATGCTCTCCCGACCTGCTTCTCCTACCCTGTGAGGCCTGTTCTCTGCCCAATGCCCATTCTGGACCTTCCAGTATATATATATATATATGCCTCTCATACAGTGTGATGCATACATCACATGTAAGCATGCATTTGTATTTCTATTATTCACACAGACAATGAGCCCTCTGAAGGGAAAGATGAGGCCTTATTTTACTTGTTAAGTCTAGTAACTAGCACAGAACTGGGAACATACAATGAACTTCCTGAGTATTTGTTGAAGGGTCAGTGAGGGAAGAACAGAAGGGGGAGAAAAAGGAAGAGGAGGAGTAAGAGAAGGGGTGAGGAGAAAAAAGAAGGGGAAGAGGAAGAAGAGGAAGGGAGGGCAGAAGGAAGAAAGGACATTTTATCAAATGCTTAAAGCCTGCACAGTTCAGTTTAAGAGAAGGCTGCACTGATATCTTACCCTTCCAGAGAGATGGCCCGCTGGAGAGTCACCGAAGGCTGCCGGGTTGCAGTGCTGTGTTGGGAATGACTATAAGAAAAAGAAAACACAAAACACGGATCATTTATTTAAAATAGTTTGGCAAAAATTAAAGTGTTTTCACACAGGTTAATCAGTCCTTTTGTCAATAAAAGAGTCAATCTTAAAAGAAACACCTTGGGGGTGAAATCTTTGACAATAAGTAGAATCATCCACAGAAACATAGGCCTCTACCAAACAAGGAATTACTATTGTCTTGTAATTTGATTTTGACATAGGTTACCCCAAAATAAACTTTAAGTGAGAGGAAAAAATGAAAAGGAACAAGCATATTTATAAAAGCCAAGTTCCCCAGCGTGAGATAGCACAATATGGAGCTCATATATTTTATCAGGCTACATGTCCTCTTTATAGCTGCAAAATGTGTTTCCCAATAAAATTTTACTGAAAGCCTAATTTATGAATCAGAGTAATATTTAATTACTATAGGTTTACATATTAATTGAAACTTTTAACACTTATTTGGAAAATTAATTAGTGATATTTCAGCTACTTGGAAAATATAAAAACTTAAAAAATAAAACTTC
>PVIC010034490.1:0-19570 GCA_004025085.1 Thryonomys swinderianus
AAAAAAAAAAAAAAAAATTACGTTCTAGTAGGATATGTTCGCAATACATAATACATTAATTGTAGCAAGTTGGTATATATAGATATGACATCTTAGCCTTTTTTCTTTCTTCTTCCTGTCCCTTCTCTTTCCTTCTTTGCCCTATACACTCTGTATACACATAACCAGAAAGCAATCTTATTGCGTTTTTAGTGTGCTTATATCCTGACTGCAACTTAGGTCAGGTGTGGAATTCATGGTATAATATCTGGGCTTAGAATGTTTCAGATTTTGGAGCATTTTCGATTTGAAAGTTTTGGATTGGAGGTGTCCAACCCAGAATTCTTGTAAGTCTGATGAATCCATTTCAGTCTTTATAGAAAAATGTAATTATTACCAAGAGTTAGAGGTGAGAGCTGGAGAGTTCTTTGTAGATTCACCACCAGCTATGAATGACAACAGTGTTCCGACTGCATGTAGACTCATGTGCCTGCTGAACTTTCAGCTCTGTCCTTTCAGGGTCCAGTATGCAGTGTTTACCTGTAGCACATTCAACTTTATTTCATAGACAGTATGTTACTGTTTTGTGGTGCCCTAGGAAATTTCAAACTTAGCTTAAAACAAAACAAATTTATTATGTTAAAATTCTGTAGGTTAGAAGCCTAGGCATAGTCAGGAGTGGTGTGCTCTTTGCCCTGGGTTCCACAAAGCTGAAATCAAGACTCTAGCAGAGTTATATTCCTTTAAGGATAGAGGGAAGAAAGACTTTTCAGGCTCCTTCAGGAGAGCAAAATTCTGGTCCCCTTTTCTTCCTTACTGACTGTTGGCTAGAGATCAGTCTCACCTTCTAGAGATTGCCTACATTGCTTTGTTCGTGGTTTTCTTTCCACATTTTCAAAGCAAGCATGATATCAAGTACAGAAGGGTTGAATTCTCATAATTTGACTGCCTTCAATCCTTCCTCCCTTCTACCTCTCTTCCCTGCCTGACTTCTCCTTTTCGGGGTTCATCTGATTATAGTGGGCCATCTTGGTAGTTCAGAATAACCTCCTTGTTTTAAGGTTGGCTAATCAGCAACCATTGTAGTTTAGTTCTAAAATGGCCCCCAAAGCCTCATGCATTTGGTTGGATTACTGGGGCTGTATAGCTGGGTGTGTTCTTGGGAGCTGAAGCCTGGTCAGAAGGGCATATAACCTGAGGCAGGACTTGGAGTGGTCGAGTTGCACGTCTGGTCCTCCCTTCACTCTACTTCCAGGCTACCAGGATGGAAGCAGTGTCCTTTAGTCAGACCTTTACACCAGGCCTTTTCTCAGAGTCTGCCAACCATGGTCTGAAACCAAACCAAAATAAACTTATGCTTTGAACTGTAGGAGTCAGTGTTGGGTCTCAGTGATGAGAAAGGGGCTAAGACAGTAACTCTTAATTCCTGGTTCTATCTGCAGAGACCCCCACAGTAGTACTGAGACTTTATGATTCAGTACTGAGGGGATGAGCAGGAATCTTTAAGAATGCCCTCTTCAGTATTCTCCCTGCTATAGGCAGTCCTGCCACTTTGGATCAGGGGACTGATGACTTTGCTTACGAAGCCTCCAATGCCATTCTTTCTTATAACTCTGCAATTCTGGGCACCTGCTAGACTTTGTATCTGAGTCATACAAAAGCCAGAGCATCTCAGAGACATTTCTGGTCAGTGCCTTCTTTACATGCTACAAATAACGTGAATTCCTTCACTATAAGTTTCCAGCAACTGTACTCTTAATTTAAAAAGTCAGTAATTTAATGTGAAAACCCATTTCTGACCTGAAGTACTGTAGACTAATTAATCTAACCTGCTGGTGGTTGGTGATAAGGTTAACTAGCAGACTGACTGGTAGCAGTGTCTCTTGAGTATGACCTTTGGATTAAAAGCAAGTTAACCATTTCTAGAATCTGTTACAGATTAAGGCAACTAATTGCCTTTATGCAGCAGGTTAAAACTATTCCCCATAGATATTTATATCATGCTATATGGAGGTGTGTGAAGTAAAAATCACTTGTATTAGAGACTTCACTCTCTTTGCCGAGACTAAGAGAACAAGGTCATGTTTGTGGATCCCTTCAGCTTGGCATGTGGCAGCAGTGCTACAGATATTTATGGACTAAATAAATAAAGTGAATCAGTGCATTTCCATGCTTTAACATACACAACCAATTTAGGCAGAGTACAGGAACAGCATGATGGGTCAAACTACATTAGAAGAAAAAGGAGACATTCCTCATTATTTTGTTATGTGAAGCATTTATTGCGTTCAGGATACCACAAGTGTATAGACTGTGAACTGAGATTTGGAAATCATTGCCCACATTTATTTCACTGTTGTTTTATTGAGGAGGGCAGGGTGCCATTTGATGTGCTGCATTCTGCTGCATAGAATTATTCTTATGATAAAGGTGTTTATATCCTTACCTTGCCTTGAGTTTTACAAAAATGAGTGAAGGCTGCCCATTTCCTAGTAGACTCCTAAAAAATAAGGTTTTAAATAAATACAAGGAAGCCTGTGAACAGTGGTGTCAGCTGGCTTGCGCGTTTCAGTCCTCATCAGCTGATGACCTGTTTTCTCTTTGGCCTTTTGTTTCTTCTTCCCTACAATTGCAGTCTTAGTTTGCCCAGATCTTGGCTGTCTTTGAGTATACGTATTTGGAGAGCAGGCAGAGCACTTTGCTCTCCTGTGCCCTAAATCTGTACCCAAACCCCAGGCATTTGGGGGCTGAGGTACTACTGCTAACTTTGCTGTTCCTAGGTGGAGACAGAGCCAGCTCAGGCAGGATTTTAACTTTTCGCTCACATCCCTTCCTTGCTTCTGGTGGGAAAAACCCAAGCAGTACACACTGTGCTGTGTTTGAAATTGCTCTTCTCTTTGACTAAGGCTTTCTGAATAGGTCAATGAATCCTCCCTCCCGAGAGGCTGTCGCCTCATGTCGCCCCTTGTCGCCCTTGCCTGGGACAGTCCAGCTGGTCTCCAGCTCTGCCTCCTGTTGCTGAGAGACCACGGAGGACAGCAGCATTGTTTAGGATGAGTCTTACCCTGTGTCACTCCAATTGTGAATCTCTTCCCCTTTCCCTCTCATTGTGTGTTTTCTTTTGTGGTATAGAATGGAAAGGGATTAGACTTTAGAAGCTCTTTGTAATTATCTTTCTCTTTAAAAGTCCAAACCTGGGGCTAGGCATTTAGCTCAGTGGTTCTGGATTCTGCCTGGCAAGCACAAGGTCCTGAGTTCGATCCCCAGTCATGTGCCAGGTGTGGTGGCTCATTCCTGTAATCCCAACACTTGGGAGGCAGAGGCAGGAGGATTGCTGTGAGTTCAAGGCTAACTTGGGCTACGTTATAAGTTCAGGGCCAGCCTGGACTCCGGAGTTGCTGGGAGCCACCATGCCCGGCACTGTGGTATGTGGTATTGATTGCTGGTGGGCGTGAGTCACTATGCCCAGCATTGTATGTGGTTGCTGGGGATCGAACTCAGGTCCTTGCGCTTGCGAGGCAGGCGCCAGAACCACCGAGCTAAATGTTCGGCCCTCAAAAAAACTTAAAAAAAAAAATCCCAAACTGCCATCTCCTGTCATGGTTTGCCATTTGGAATTGGCTGTATGATTCAGATTAACAAACAAAAAAAGACCTTCCTCCACCAAATCCTCACTCATCTCCCTTTGTTTTCCTCATCTTGTGAAAATTTCCCACTGTGAGATGAAAACCTGGATGAGATAAATTGAAAGGACTCTTTATTGTAAAGGTGCAAGATGCTAAAGAATCTCTAAAATGATTGATAAGCCCACACATCAGTTTTCATAGTCTTTGGATGCCATGAAAATTGTAAGATCCACTTTAAATGCAATAAATAGTCTGTGACCCAAATATTTTATTTACACACACACACACACACACACCTCTTAAATACTCAGAAATGAAAAGTAACCCTTGGCCTTGTTTCACTGTCTGGAGATAAAGCCAGTTTTGTTTATTTCTTCCATTTCTTTCTGAAAAATATTCCTGATATGTTAGTTTCTAAACAGCAGAAAAATTGTGTGATTAAAATGTCAAAAAGTTAAAAAAAACAAAAACCAGAAAAACAAAACTGGCCTCTGGGAAAAGTGTATTTGCAGACGCGTGCAAAGGCAGAATCCTGAATGGAGTGAGCGTGCGTCCTCGGAGGCTGCAGATTAGGACGGCGAAGGGCCGATTCCGGCCTCTGCCTCCACACTGACACAAGGCCCATCCGAGTGACTCAGGAATCTGGCAGCAGCTGTTGTTTTGCACAGTTGCCCCTTGGCATCTGCAAGTGGATGGCTGTTTAACCTCTTCTTGGCACACGTCCTGTGTCTGTGAATTTAAGCACCTTTGTAATCTGGACAAGGCTCCCACCGAGGCCACCAGACCCCACTCCACCTGACAGGAGGTTGTTCAGTATTTCTTTCTTGGTTGCCTGTGCTTGCTGTGGAAGTATGGTCCAAGGTCCTGGGCCAGGCTTCAGACTGCAGAATCTGCATGGCAGCAAGACTCGGGATCCTGTGCACATTCAAGCTGGGAAAGCCACCTTCATGGCGCCAGCAAGGGGCAGCAGCCCAGGAGAGGCTGAGATGGGTGGCCGCCACAGCAAAATGTGGCTCACACACCCGACAGTCCTTATTTGAAAGCTTCTTGCCTTAGAACATACCTAGTAACAGGACTACCTGTGCATCCTACAGTCTTCATTCTGGTTCATTTGGGAGGTTTAACTTTATAAGTCTTGCTTTAAGTAAAGGAGGTATTATTTTACTTTAAAATAGCTTATGTTGGGGTTGACGGCTGTTTTATTTTAAACAAAAAGCTGAGTGAGGGCCCTGGCATGTACCTCACTCAGCGCAAGCATGAGGTCCT
Source organism: Thryonomys swinderianus (assembly GCA_004025085.1). NCBI lineage: Eukaryota > Metazoa > Chordata > Mammalia > Rodentia > Thryonomyidae > Thryonomys > Thryonomys swinderianus. The sequence continues at coordinate 4,872 of PVIC010034490.1, forward strand.
GAGTTCAATCCCTGCTGTAGGGTAGGGGTGAGGTGGGGGGGGGGGTCTTGTGTGTGGAAAGGTGCTAGGCCTTAGTTTGCCTTGAGGAAATTTGGGGGGAGAGGGGCTCTCTACTCTTGATCTCTTTTGACAAGTAACATGACATTTATTTTGGGGAACTTCTGCTATGGATGGCACAGAGTTGGTGACGTTGTGGTTTACGTGTGATTGCAGTGGGACTTAGCCGGCATGGCCTCCAGTGGTCCTCCCGTGGCCACCTGGGACAGCTCCTGATCCAGGGAGTCTGGATTCCCACATGACAATGCATCCTGGGCAGTGGATGCAGGGTCATTTTTCTTTCTGGGGAGAAAGAGGACCTCTTTGAACCTGTTTTAGTCACTGTCGTACAGGGTAGAGTCCTTCTGGTAGGATCTGTCTGGAGAATTCCTCATTTGTTATATAAAGTGCTAAAAAGTTGGTAGAAAAGCATACTAGAGAGTGTGTCAGTGTCTGCTGTTCCTTTGGGGTGTGCTCTCTGTGCCTAGAGACACCATTTTCTCTTGGTGAGTTTCCTCTTGGTGAGTTTCCTCAAGGAGGAATCCTCCATGCCCCACCCTGCCCTTTCTCCCCTCCCCTCCCCTCCCCTCCCCCACCTCCCCTCCCTCTCCCCCTCTCTTTCCTCTTCCCCCCTCTCTCTCCTTCTACAGTGCGGCTGTCACAGCTGAGTCAGGCCAGGGCATGCAAGCCTCATGGGCCAGGCATTCTATACATGGAGATTTTCTCAATTCTAGTTTTTAGGTTAGCTCTTGAATCTTCGTGGTCTTAGAATTCAGCTTTTCCAGAGAGTAATGTCAGCCTCCAGGATGAGGCGCAGGAGTGGTTCTGGATTGGGAGGAGATTCTGGACTCTTAACCCTTCCTTTAAATAGGTTCTAGCTCATCCTGCTGTTTGGAGCCTCACCTGGCCCCACCTGCAAGCAGTCTGGTAGCTGGAAGCTCCGGGGCCTGGATTGGCCCCTCATTTCACACTCCAGCTCGATGCTTGCTGTGAATCTCTCTCCTACTTTGAGAAGTCTGAGTTTTGCTTGTGGTTCTTCCTTCCCCATTGGTCATCCTATAATCCCTTTCCTGCAATTTTAATAGTGTTTCAGAAGGAAGCGAAGGCAAATGAGCATTCATCTGCTCTGTTTAATATAAACTGCACACAGATTCTCTAATGAGCAGTTGAAAGAGAAGAATAAAACTGTGGCCATAAATTTATCTCGTTTTACAGTGTTTGAGGTTCAGCTGTTCATGAAAAGCAGTTTAAATAAAAGGGTCCTGTTGGAGAGCACTTGTTTATAATTCACTTCATCATATTTCAACTTCTAGTAAAAGTTAGTGGAGGTCAGAAACAAGTAGGATTAATAAAGAGTTTGTGACTGTACAGCTGAGGTTTGTGGAGAGCTGGCCAATGGTTCCAGGGACCTGGTGTTTAGGCTGGCCTTGACTTTGTGATCCTTCTGCCTCAGCCTCCTGAGTACTGAGGTTATAGGAGCCCTGCATATGGCCTGGTTTCCCTGGCCTTCTCTCAGATTATATGCTTACTCTAGATTTTCTAGTACTCTGAGTGCCATGTGGTAGTTTAATGCATGGGCCACAGAACTGTACAGACCAAAGTTTGACTTCTTTCTTACTTTTCTATAATGTAGGCTTTGAGCAAATTGTCGAACTTGTTTGAACCTGTTTCTTGACCTAAAACTGAAGGAAATTGTGTTTTTCTTAAGTTATCAGGAGTAAGTGAATTAATGTAAGTGCTTACCCTTGTATGATCACTGCATATGTGTTCTATTTACTTTGGAATATTCTAGATCCCTTTTGGGTCAGGCATTACTCTTTGTTGTCTCTGGGAACCAAACTGGCCCAGTCTCTGCATTTGTGGATTTTCCTTTTTAACTGTGGGAGACTCATCTGCTTATTTTGTACTCTGGGACATAATAAGCCTGAATTAGGGGCAATGAGTTGGGAGAGTAGTGTTTGAACCTATATGTTACCAGCTCCTGTGGCTGTTCCTAACGTCCTCACTCCTTGGTGTGGAGTATTTTTTACAGTTAGCACTTAGTTCAGTGGGGACCATTACAGGTAATTAAAGAGATGGGGCTGGGAACCTTCTGAAGGCTCTGGTGACACTGGGCTCCACACCCTTCTGATTTCTAGTAACTATCGATGCTCACAACAGCCCACATTTTAACAAAATGTCAATTATGACAGAATACGCTGAGGGATGTAATGGATAACTAGCTTGGTGCCTAGAAGCAGCTCTCCTTTGATTGCACCCTTACCAGACCATGAAGGGTTAAAGGTAAACAGCACCAGTATATCTTGAGCACTAGATATGGCCACTGGTTGCAGGAGCAACAGATCATCGGAAAGTCATAATCCAAGGCCCTTACCTCTCTGTGACCTGTAATGGAAGAGACTAGAGAGGGCAAAGTTACTAGTGGTTATTTTCACTTTAGGGGGTTGCTGAGAAACCAAAAGCATGTGTGACTTCTCACATTGTTCAGTTATGTTTGTCCCTGTCTTGCTCAGGTCTTCTTCCTGTTCTTCTTTTCCACAGAAGATACTTCAGCCCTTATTCATGTGTATCTATTTGGGGATACATGTATGTTTTAGATAAAATATAGGTCCTGTATTATAGCCTCTATTCTCTACTTAGACTGTGAGCATATTTCTGTCCTACCCCTGTCACCATGCCATTAACCTGTTAAAATTGTTTTTCTTTTCAGACAGGGTTAAATAAACTCTGACAGTCATGTGATTAAATATTGCATTAATCATTTTTACATTATAGTTTCTAAAGTTTGAAATAACATCCGTATTTATAAAGAAGCCTCTTTGATACCTAGCCTATTGTAAGGTACATTATCACTGGCCAAAGATTATATTATTTTTCTAGTAGCATAGATACTTTTACAGTAAACCTTTAGATGGCAGCATCTCTCACCATAAACCATATTTGAACAAAACCTCTCAGATGTATAAGATGTGGCTCAGAGTCTGCCTGTATCACCCCTTCACTGTGTGAGGTGGAGGTGGGGTCTCAGCGCAGGCCAGGCAGTGGCTCAGGGCTGCTGAGGGCACAGTCGTAGACCACCCTGCTTGGAGCTCTTTCTACCATCTCTTCTCTTACTGATGATGCTAAGTGTTTCTATCTCTGTAGTCTTGTTCAAAATACCAGATAACAGCCATTATGGAAATCAGTTTAGCGATTCCTCAAAAATCTAAAAAAAGAAATTCCTGTCAACCTGGCTATACCTCTTCTAGGGGTTAAATACTTTGTATTACAGTGATACATGAATAATATTCATGTTTATGGCAGCATAGTTCATAATAACTAAGTCATATGTCATCAACAAATGAATGGATAGAGAAAATGTTGTTTGTATATACAACACAGTACTAGGTCATAAAGAAGGATAAACTTGAGTATTTGTAGTAAGGTGGATGTACCTTGAGACCATAAAGTTAAATGAAATAATTCAGACACAAGCTCAAATATCATGCTTTCTCTTATATGGAGAAATCCAAAATATAAATAAAGAACAAAATAAAAGATAATAGGAAATAGGGAGATAAAGGTTTTGCAGAAGGAAAGAGGGGAATGAAGAGTTGGAGGGAGAGGAAGGAAGGGGATAAAAAAGAATTAAGATGTGCTATGCACAAATACTAACTCCACAATGCAACTATGTCCTGCAAACATGTATTAATAAAACCCCTGAAGATCATCTGCACACATAGAACCGTGGAAAATATGAGCCAACAGAGTGATTCTAGACCAAAATAGAATAATATTTGGAGTGAGCAGAGTCCAGATAGTCTACTTATTTAGGAAGCTGCTTTTTAAAGATATAATTCATATGCCATGCAATTTGCCCACTTAGTGTATAGTACAGGAATTTTTAGGATGTTTACCAAATTGTACAACAAATCACTGCAGTCTAATTTTAGAACATTTCTTACTTCCAAAAGAATTTCTTTAGTCATCACCCCACAAGCCTGTGTATTCTCAGCCCTTGGCAACCATTCAGACCTTTAGCATCTGTAGGTTTGCCTCTACTTGATGTTACACATGACTAGAATAGTGCGGGATGTGGACTTTTGTGACTGGCTTCTTTCACTGGGCAAAGTGCTTTCAGGTTTCATTCATGCTGTATTATGAATTGGTGCTTCATTCCTTTTTATTTTCCAATAATAATTCAATGTGTGGCTATACCACATTTGTTTCATTGGTTGATGGGGCTTTGGCTATCATAAGAAACATGATCATGAAGGTATGTATCCAAATACATCTTTATATAAACATACATGCACACAGGAATGGAATAGCTGGGCCCTGTGCTGTGTGTTTAACTTTTTCATCAATTTACTGCAAATCTGTTTTCCAATGTGCCTGTACCATTTGCCTATTCTCAGTAGCAAATAGGTTCCATCCATTCTTATTAAGAATCCAGCCGGGTGTGGTGGCTCACACCTGTAATCCCAGCACTCAGGAGGCAGAGGCAGGAGGATTGCTGAGTTCGAGGCTTGCCTGGGCTACATACTGTGCTCAGGGCCAGCCTGAACTACAAAGTGAGACCCTGTCTCAGGAAAATAAAAGAATCCAGAATTTCTGATGACAGGTTGGGGTTAGGGGTGGAAGATAGGATTGTCTCTCTTGTGTCCTTGAGTCCCATGCTGCACTGGCTGCTGTGGTTCTTTGAAGGCAGCTATTTTAGTTGCCAAAGAAGAAGCAGTCATCTTTGGGGCCCACAGTCACCCTGCGTCATCAGCCTCATAAGATGCCAGTGTTCAATAGCTGCTTAGAGTGTGTAGAAATTCCAGTCTGGCACTTTGTAATCCTTGCCTCCTGACATTGGAAGTACCAAGCAACCAAATCATCTTTTTCTTGCTTAGAGGAAATTGATATTAACCCCCCCACACTCTCCACCAGAAGCTGTCTAGATCTGAATGCGTCAGAGTCACCTACTTGAAATGCAGTGAATACAGCTGTAAAGATTTCCCAGCAGAAGAGCAGCTTTTGTTTTTGTCAGAGTTTATGTGCTCAACACTGAGCTTACCCTTTTCTTGTTTGACAGCCCAGCCTGGACATTCCATGTCTGCCCTGAAGTTGACTGTGTGTGTGTGTGTTTGCGCACGCGCATGTGTGTCTGTGTGCGTGCGTGCGTGTGTGTGTGTGCATGCATGTGTTTAAGGGAGGGAAGGGGCCAGCTCTTCTTTTAGGCATGTTTGGATTCTGGTAAAGACACATACTGTACATTCTGAAACTTCATTTGGGTCTGGAAAAAAATTAGCCACACTCAGATCTTTCCCACTGCAGGTCCCATCAGGAAGCCCAAGTATGTGGAAAGCCCCAGGGTGCCTGGAGATACGGTTATAATCCCGTTCAGAGATGTGTCCAAGCCCACAGAGCCCGGTGAGAATGGTAAGAATATATTTTCAGTGATTTCACTGTCCTGTACAGACTAGCATTCTGCATTTCTGAGCAAAACTTGAGTGTCCTTGCAGGAATGCTCAGCTGAACTAAATGTGTCTGAGAGGTTTTGCCCTCTCTGGCCAGTTAACAAAGATCTGTTTAGCTAATGTGAATTCTTGGAATACATACACATGTTAGTAGCAGTTGAGTGGGTGTGTATACGTTATTTAGGCGTAGGCCTTGGTTCCTCTTGAGTTCTGACTCCAGGCTTTGGGACCATGGAAAATCAGCTAAACATCTACAAGATTGTTTTGTTTTCAATATTTGTACCACTTCAGAATATTCAACAGGCATTGGTTTGTGGACACTTTAGCTAGCAAAGCTTGTATGAAGCTAGGTTCCTTAAAAGCATTTGGTAACTTCTAAAAGATGTTTTTCTGTTTTCAACATCAAAAGTTTTTCTTTAGACTGTATTGAAATAGAAACCAAAAGAATTGATAGAAAAATTTTCATTAAGGTACTTTTTTATTTTGTTGGGTTTTTTGGTGGGGGTATCTAAATTTGTAAGTAAGTATAGGTACATTGTGGACTTAGTCACATTTAGTAGATTCATTAGTAATGCTTTATTTTTAAAAATTAATTCATGAATTTACTTGTTTGTTTTTTTTCTGGGAAGTGCCCAATTTACTATTCTGTGGCCTTAGTTTGGGTGCTTTGAATTTACATCCTGTTTTCCTGAGTGAACACAATGATAGGAATCTTGGCCTATGTATAGAAATTCATTTTGCCATCAGTGTAGACACATGTTTGAAAAAAACTTCTGGTAGTAAAACTCATCCATGATTCCACTTTGGAATTCTAGGCACCCTTTTCTGCTTGGTGGTGGTGGGGAAACACTCCCTTTATGTTGTGGCTGTTATGTATGTATTTTGTATTTCTGGTATTGTATAGCAGAAAGGACATGGTGGAGAGTGGAGTAGTGGTTAAAATACAGCTAAAATTAAGCTAAAAAGAGGAATTAATAGAAATGAGGCAGAATATAAGCTGAGAGAAAAACCAGAAGCTGAAATGAGGAAGCTTGGAATGGGGCTTGCTGGGTAGGCAAGAGATGCTCTAACTTGTGTCCAGACATGCGCATGTCCACTTTATCCTTCCTGGCTATTTACCCAGTTGTGTGATTGAAGAGACTGACACCAAGGATTTGGACCGAGGGGAGGCATAAGGCACTGGGGTGTATATGGTAGAGGTGGAGAGTCTACTGTAGTATCAAGTTAGGGCAGCTGTTGACTAATATAAGAGTCCTTGATTGAGACTTTGTAAGTACAAGTTCTTCATTTCTATTCCCTATGTTAAAGTGAAAACAAAAATCTCCTCCTCTGCAATCTCAGTTACTGAATTTACCATATTAGAACTTACCATATTTGCCCATCTTAGATTAAACTTGCCACCCCTTAACTTCATTCCTACTCCCCAGAATCTCTGTCGTCGTGTCTGATTATACCCCTGGGCCTTTACCTGGCCTGGGCACCACTGTGTCACCTCTTATGGTTATGAGGACTGGATTGTTGGAGTTCCACATAGGGATATCTTGGTGTGAGATGGGAGAGGTTTAGGATTTTAGTTGAGCTAAGAAAGGAGGTTATAAATAGCCCCAACTGTCAACTTTTCTCACCTTGCTCGAGGCAGAATTGGCCACCTTACTTGGCAAGAGGAGAAGTGCTTGTGCTTGGCTGTAGGCCAAGCTAAATTCAAGTACAGCCATTGGTTTTGCTGGAGAAGCCAAAATCTGCATGTGTGCTCACTCCCAAGGTCTAAGCTCTCTGATCGGGCTTCATCAGGCTCTGTGGGAAGCAAAATCACAACTCATGGACTTTGAAAACAGCCCCAGAGAATTCCGTCTCTGCTAAGATCAAGAAGCAGGGTACTTTTCACTTTTTAAAGGTATAAGTTGTGGTGTGTTTTCTGGGCACAGGGTCGGGTGTGAAGACATCTGTGATGTTGGGCCAGCAGGGTTATTCTTTGGTGGTGGTGGTTGCCTAACAGAACTGAATGCGACAATTAGCAAAGGGTGATGTGTTCTGTAATCCTCAAGAAATCTTTTTAATTTCAATAGAATTAATTAAAATGCCATGTTAAAGTGTAAATTTTATGTCCAAGTCATTGAACCTGAAGGAGAGGCTTGAACTAACTAAAATTACTTGAGTTTGAATATTATCCAGGCATTTTCAGGTGTATGATGGGCCAATTCTAATCTATGAGGCTTGATATTGATGTCATCACTTGAGTTTCATTTCAAACATTGGTCTTCTGATGCTTCTTTCTTTGGGCATTCTTGCTTGTCTCTATGAACACTTTTTGGGCTGTCAGTCATTACAAGTCTGTATTCACCACACTAACGGAGACTATTGAAAACAGCTTCTTTGAAATGTCATGTATACTCATGAAATATCTACATATTTCTAAATGTCTAAGTACTCTTTCCAGACCATGCATCCTCATTTTTAGTTTGGTGGCTTTGTGAAGCACCATCAGTACTTGATTTTTGGGTCTTTTTTTTTTTTTTTTTTGAGACAGGGTCTCGTTTGTATGTAGTTCAGGATGGCTCTGAGCTCACTATGTAGCTCAGGCAAGACTGGAACTCAGCAATCCTCCTGCCTCTGCCTCCCGAGTGCTCGGATTACAGGCGTGAGCCACCATGCCGGGCACTGTGGTATGTGGTATTGATCGCTGGTGGGTGTGAGTCTCCACACCCAGCATTGTATGTGGTTACCGGGATTGAACTCAGGACCTTGCGCTTGCAAGGCAGGTGCCAGAACCACTGAGCTAACCCTCCGACCCAATTTTTAGGTCTTTTAAAATAATTCTTTTGATGTGTGACTTACTTGTTTTTTTTAAAGCCACCTGGGAAGTGGGTTCCAACTGATAAACTTTTTTTTTTTTTTGGATAAGCAAAATACCTGCTTATTAAAGTTTGCTCTCAACTGGAAACTTCTTTAGGAAGAAAACATTCTGCCATATTCAGTATTTTAAAATATTTTAAAACACAGCAATTTTCTTCTCTGTTTCCTTCAGAATGACTTAATGAAGTCCTCAAACTCAATATAAACCTTAGTAAGCTGTATGTCACATAGAATAATCTTTATAAATAAGCTTCCAGTTGTTAATTCAATCTTGTTTTGGGGTGGTGTCATTCACCCTCCAAAACAATACCTCTGCTTTACAAAGAAGAAAACCTAGACCAGTTAGAGGGGATTCTTAAATTATAACAGGACTCACAACTTTATTTTTCTTTATTAGAGACAAACAATTTATTTCACTTTGCTTTAATATCTCATTCACTACTTGAGCAAGCTTTGATGGGGAGGGATGAGAAAGTTTTTAGTGTCATGAGTCATTGCTTAATGTAGATCAGCCTCAAAATATGGTGACACTTTTTTCTGGTAGTCTGGGTAGTAAATCAAACTAACACATTTGAAGCAACAGAATAAAGGAAAACCTTTCCTGGGATGAAGGTGATCTCTTTTAGATAAATGTTTAAGTAAATATTTTTTGATACCTTAGGTTTTGTGTACTATTTGAGACATTCAAAGAGATGTACAGAATTAAGGAGATGTAGAGAATAATGGCATCTATCTTTTCCACTACCTACTTTAAGAAATAAACTGTAGGTGTTTTTCCCCTTGATCTAACTTTATCTTTAAATTTCAGTTTCTTAAAAATGATGATATACCATTCAAATAATGATTCAGATTTAGTTAGGTGGGAGTGTAGGATTGAGCACACCTGGCATGTATCCAGTGGAAGAAAAACTAGAGTAGTGATCCATTTGTCCTACATTTCCTTCAAGTATCAATTAAACTTCTAAGCTGTGAGGAGTGCTAGATGGTATTTAAAACCAGGTATCAAGCATAGGTACCTGATAAGAGATTAAAGTCTATATAAAAAATGCTTATACTTCAAAGAAGGAAGTAACGTGGACTAACCCAAGCTGTGGAATGAGTCAGGTAGAGATTCCAAACATGGAAAAGCCTTAATTGTTGTGGTGTCTTTAGATTTGCCAAGAGTCTTAGTCCATTTCAGACTGCTCTAATAAAAATTCCACAAACCAAGTGGTTTATACACAACAGAAATTGAATTCTCACGTTTTGGGAGGCTAGGGAGTTGAAAGCAAGGTGCCTGTAGATTCTTGGTTTGTAGATAGCTGTCTTTTCCCTATAACCTCATGGTGTGGAAAGGAACAACAAAGTCTTACAATGGCTATGCTTTGATGATGTAATAACCTTCTAAAAGTCCTACCTTGTAATCCATCACCCTGGGGATTAGGATTTTATCAAGGGATTCGGGGAAGAGAATATATTCAAACATTAGACCATATCATATGATAATAGGGTAGGGTGGAGGGGGCAAAGAGACTAGAATCATAGAGGGTGAGATATAAACAACTTCATTAGTTACATGAGAAAGTGAAGCCTCAGATTAGGGTCAGGGAAGAAGGGATGATGAATGGGAAGATTATTGGAAGTACTAGGACTGGGAGCCGCCATAAGAGAGATGATAGCTTCGAGTCTGTTGTGAGCCTGTGTTAAGAGGACCTAGAGGAGAAGGGGACATGTGGTTTTGATTGAGTTCAGTTTCAAGCATGTGACCTTAAAGTGCTTGTGGAACATCTAAGTGAAAGTATCTCACTGGTGTTTGGAAAATCCAAGTGTTGGGCCTCAAGAACAACCCAGTGTATAAAGTGGGTAGCCATTTGCTTAAAGATGATAGGGTAAGTTACACTAGGAGTAATGATTCAGCCTTTTTTGGGAGATGAGGACCAAAAAACTTCAGTATTTTATTTATGATAAGTGAATAAAAGGTGGGGAAAAAACACTGGCAAGCGGATAGAAGCAGAAACCCATAAGACAGTGAATTTTTCCTCTGTCTCTATTGCTGTTTTCTTCCATGTGGAAGAGTTTGGGCAAGATCAAAAATCTACAGGAAAATCGAAAGAGGAGTTGTGTTATTAAAAAAAAGAAAATCTAAGAGTGGGCTAAAGAGTGTTGAAAAATTTGAGTGGCAGTAGGAGAATAGTAGAAGTGAGTGATGAGGAAATGGAATTGGTAAGGATAGATACCCTGTTTCAACCCAAAGAATGAACCAAACAAGGAAGCCCGAGGGCATAATCACTAGAGTTTGTGTGACTAGAGTTTATATTTATTGTTAAGAAAAGGAATTTCCTGTAACACAATCGTAGGCTTAATGCAGAAGTTCTTAAAATATGAATTGTGGATTTTTTTTTTTTTTTTGAGACAGGGTCTCTCTTTGTATTTCAGGCTGGCCCTGAGCTCACTATGTAGCCCAGGCAGGTCTGGCACTCAGGAATCCCCCTGCCTCTATCTCCCAAGTGTTGGGATTATAGACTTGAGCCACCAAGCCCGGCATTTGTGGTATGTGGTACTGATTGCCAGTGTGCGTGACCCACCACACCCAGTACTGTTGTATGTGGTTACTGAGGATCGAACCAGGGACCTTGTGCATGCTAGGCAGGTGCTAGAACCACTGAGCTAAATCTCTGGCTCAAGTTGTGGATTTTTAAGGTGTCCTTCATTCTTGTCAGGGATTTGTAAGATCAAAACTTTTTACATTCTATTTCTTTTTGCAGTTCTGAGGATTGAGCTCAAGGCCTTACCTGTGCTAGACAAGTACATTACTTCTGAATTATATCCCCAGTGCTTTTGATTTTGTTTTGAGACAGGGTCTCTGAGTTGCCCAGGCAGGCCTCAAATTTATGATCCTTCTGCCTCAGCCTCTGAAACAGCTGAGATTATTTGTTTGTCTCTTCTTTTTGTTCTTTTAATATTTGTACTCTGAGTGACATTTTGGCTATTCTTTTCAGAGCATGATACATAATATATTAACCATTGTTATTCTCTAATTATTTTGCTAGGAAATTTTATTTTTATAGAGGTAAGAATTTTAAAAAATACTTTATTATTTTCTACTAGTGTTACATTCAAATAAAAACCCCACAATCAATGGTCAGTAAAATTTCTGATGCCTGTTTTTCAAGGCAAGGCCTCTGTTAACACTTGTGTTCTTCACTGCCATGTACTCACATCAGAAAAACAATTCACCGAAGAGTGTCCTTGACAAAGCACTACAAATAATGATTGTTATTAAGTGCTGACCCTTGAATGCCTACCTTTTTAATATTCTATGTGATGAGGTGGGATGTCCATGTAAAACATTTCTGTCATATGCTGGAGTATGGTGGTTGCCTAGTGGCAAAGCAAATGTGTGATTGTTTGAATTTCAAGCAGAAACAGCCCCCTTGTTAAATGGAACATCATTTTTCTTTGAAATAATGACTGACAAACTGTGGTTATTCAGAAGTGGGCATTAGTCACGTATCTTCTTCAAAAGGCATGAAATGAGCCTGTCTCTTGAATTAAAAAACAAAAAATTATAAGAATAGTTGTCAATGCTAAAACATGACTTTTTAAATTAAAATTAGTGTTCTCGGAAATTGCATCTGTCACATTGAGCTTGGTGGCTTCCCAAAATTTTTAAGGTGAGATCTGCAGTAATATTAATGAATGTGATATTTCGATGATGGATAATAAAATGTGTCAACACTGACCCCAAGCATGATGTCACAAAAATCTTGCATATGTAAAAGATCTATTTAAAATAAAATTTTCATATGAGTACAGTCTTTGGCACAAACAAACCAAAAACCCCATAAAGCAGACTATTGGATTTTACTGTAAAATACTATGAAAAGTTCATTGATGTGTGTCTAGAGTCAGCATTGGAATTTACCTTTAGGAAATAGCTATTAAGTTTTTTGTGAGATATTAAAGGATATCTGTAATTAACTGGAACAACTCCTATGTTTTCCAATTACAAATCTCTTAAGGCGCAGTCTGAATCAAAGGGTTTAACCTAAAGAATGTAGCATGTGACTGGACTATAGCTCAGGGGTGGACTGAATGTGAGGCCCAGGGTTCAGCCCCCAGGATCAGCCAGTCAACAAACAAATATATCCAAGAAAACTGAATTTAGGTGGAGATTTGATAGTCTAGCTGTCTTCCATTAAGTCAGACAATAAAGATATTTGCAAAAATCCAAAACAATGTTATTCTTCCTAACTTTTTAAGTTGAAAGTGTATTTTTTTCTTTTTTTGAGACAAGGTCTTGCTTTGTAGTTCAGGCTGGCTCTGAGCTCACTATGTAGCCCGGGCAAGCCTGGAACTCAGCAATCCTCCTGCCTCTGCCTCCCAAGTGCTGGGATTACAGGTGTGAGCCACCATGCCCAGCACTGAGGTATGTGCCATTGATGGCTGGTGGGCGTGAGTCACCACGCCCAGCATTGTATGTGGTTACCAGGATCAAACTCAGGATCTTGCACTTGCGAGGCAGGCGCCGGAACCACTGAGCTAAACCTCTGGCCCCTGAAAGTGTATTTTTAATTAAAATTTAGTTAAGATGTAATGAGTGTTTATTTTAAAAATAACATTCATTTATGAATTCTTACTTTAATTTCTAGTGTGATAAATACCAACAGATACAACTCTCAAGAGCAAAAAATCTTTGGAAGCTTCATTAAGTTTTGAGAGTACGTCTTGAGGTCAAAACCTTTTAGAATTTACTAGCTTAGGAAAAAAAAAGAGAGAGAGAGAGAGAATAAAAACAGAAATGAAGAAACTGATCCAGTCTGAAAGCTGCCAAGATTTGAAGGAGTAGGGTCTTTAGCTAAGTGACACTAACAATTGAAAAGAAAAACGCTAATTCAAGTACTTTGAAGGAAAGAGTGGTAAAGTTTGGTGACAGTTTCAACATATGGTAAATGAAATGAAAAGTTTTAAAACTTGGGTAACATATTTTAGTGTTGCAGCCTAGAAACAAATTATTAATATAAACAGCAGGTTCATTAATTGATGATCCATTCTACATACAGGTTTTAGACATCTGGTGGTGAGGCAGTTGCTGGTGGCTCGGGAGAAGGAGCTGCCAGAAAGAAGCAGGAAAATGCTCATAATTAGAAGTCAAGGATGACAAGAGTTAAGCAAGAGGCAGATCTTGGATAGCAGAGACTAGGATGAGGAGAAAAGGGTTAATATTAAGTTTATGGGCTGTCTCATTTTCATTTGCAAGTAACATCTTAGAAACTTAGTATTAAGTCCAGTTGTTGAAGGTCATGTAGCTAGTGAATGGCTGATGTTTTCAGGGCTGCCCAATACTGTGGGATGGGTGCAGGGGGGTCAGAACAGGGAAGAAGCTCTTATGGAATAATCTTACCTCCTGTTCTAACAGAACCTAACTATGAAGAAGGAGTGATCCAGGTACAGTGGCACACATATGGAATCCCAGCACTGTAGAAGCCTGAGGCAGAAGGATTGCGAATCTGAACCTGACTTGAGCAATCTATCAACTTACCAAGGCTACCTCAAAAGAAAAACTAAATTTTAAAAAGGGCCAGGGATATAACTTAGTCCAAAAGCTTTTGGTTCATTCCCTCCCCCTGATTGAAAGGGAGATGCAGCAGTGGATAATGGCCAGATTGAGGCCTTGGTAATCAAGAGGAGGAGGAAATTTGTTGACTGGGAATGTATATCAGTTGTATAGTCCTTGGGTCACATGCAGGAAGACTGAGTTTAATCCCCAGCACTACTCTCCCAGCACATACACAAGCATGTGGATGCACACACAAAAAAGAAAGTTTGTTGTCTTTGAATAGTGAGTCCATAAAAATCTATTTGGGCCATAGTAGTTATAAACAGCTGTAATTTTTTTTTTTTTTTTGAGACAGGGTCTCGCTTTGTAGTTCAGGCTGGCCCTGAGCTCACTATGTAGCTCAGGCAAGCCTCGAACTGAGCAATCCTCCTGTCTCTGCCTCCTGAGTGCTAGGATTACAGGCGGAAGCCACCAGGCCGGGCACTGCGGTATATGGTATTGATTGCTGGTGGGCGTGAGCCACCATGCCTAGCATTGTATGTGGTTACCAGGGATTGAACTCAGGACCTTTGCACTTGCGAGGCAGGCACTGGAACCACTGAGCCAAATCTCCAGCCTAACAGCTGTATTTTTTTTTTTTTTTTTTTTTGCTTTTTGGAGACAGCGTCTTGCTTTGTAGTTCAGGCTGGCCCTGAGCTCACTATGGTGCCCAGGCAAGCCGCCGCGAACTCAGCAATCCTCCCGTCTCTGCCTCCCGAGTGCTGGGATTACAGGCGTGAGCCACCACGCCCAGCATTATATGTGGTAACCAGGGATCGAACTCAGGT
>PVIC010034491.1:0-19547 GCA_004025085.1 Thryonomys swinderianus
TTTTTTTTTTTTTTTTTTTTTTTTTTTTTTTTTTTTTTTTTCTGAGACAGTGTCTTGCTTTGTAGTTCAGGCTGGCCCTGAGCTCACTATGCAGTCCAGGCAAGCCTTGAACTCAGCAATCCTCCTGCCTCTGCCTCCTGAGTACTGGGATTACAGGTTTGAGCCACCAAGCCTGGCATTTGTGGTCTGTGGTACTGATTGTTAGTGGGTGTGAGTCACCATGCCCGGTATTGTTGTATGTAGTTTCCAGGGATCTAACCAGGGACCTTGCACTTGCTAGGAAGATGCTGGAACCACTGAGCTAAATCTCTGGCTCATTTGCATTTTCTTAACCTTGTCACAGAACAGAGATAGATTAATATGTAGAGAAGGGAGAAGTGAGGGAGGGATAAAGAGAGGGAAGGAGGGAGGGAGGGAGAGAGAGAGAGAGAGAGAGAGAGAGAGAGAGAGAGAGAGAGAGGAGACTAAATGATAGATTTCTTCTCCCTTGGTTGGACATGAAGGAGTTGATTCTAGCAAGTTACAGATCCAAAGCGCAGTGCATCTCTGCATGTAAAGTTACTTGGAGAAGGACCAGGCCTTTACACACTGAAGGTGAATTGACTTAAGTGGGGCTTCTCATTGTGACAGCTCCAGCAGAAGGGAGGGAAAGCTACCATTCTCTGGCTCCTGCAGTGGATGGAGGAATTTAAGACCTCTGCAGATGTGCAGAGAAGCTTCTTTGATGTTTGCAGAACTGAAAACGAGAAGAGTACGAGATAGTTGGATTTTTACATCTTCTTGGTTCAGTGTGCCAGCTGTTGGGATATAATCATCACCAGTAGCAACAAAACAACAGAGAGACAGATCTGAGCAGGACCTGGGGTCAGAGCAGCTCCAGGAATCACCTGGACTGTAGGGTGAAGCTTTGGGCCTGGTCAGGGCTCCATGGAAGCGTCTTAAACCCTGGTGGTCTCTGCTATCTCAGGCTGAAATTCCATTTCAAATTAGAAACTTAAAAGTGAGGAAAAAAATTGACGCAGGCATCTAGATTCACTTGATTAAAAGGACTCTTAGTACATATTATTGCCTTTCGTTTGGTGGGAAGACTATTCTGTTTCACAAGCCCACTACAGTTACCTTATTCTGTAGAGGCTTATTCTAGAATATTTTATGTGCATCTTGCAATCCACCTTCCACATGTTTATTCAGATCAGTCTATTCTTAAAAATATATAATTCAGTGTGTTTTAATTTACATAAATTGTTCTCTGCTGTAGAGCTTATTTTGTTTACTTTTTTTACTTAGTATATTTTATGGATTTCTCCACGTTGCTGCATAAAAATCGAATCAATTTTCATTCTTCCTCCAGGATATCATTCCATTATAGGTAAATGCCACAATTATTTTTCCAGACAGAGGTAAAACTAGGCTGTTTTCTTTTCTTACTATCACAAACAATTCAGTGCTAAACATTATTGTGTGTTTCTCTTTGTCCTTGGGCTTTATTGCACATAAGTACCAAAGCATGTGCTGCTGTCTGTCACTCATACCTGTCAGACTGACTCAAACATAGGGCCATTTTCGCTTTGCTCAGCCAGCCACTAAATAATAATTGTTTGATTTTTGTTGATAATTTTGTATTTTGCTGTAACATCAGCTTTTTTGTATCTCAGAAAGGTAAGCAACCAGAAAGCTGTGGCTATTGAGATCACTGGGTAAAAGACAGTGTGTTTTTTGTGTGTATTTCTCTGCTTTCCTATGATGGTAAGAATTTCTCCATATACACACTAGCAATTTGGGGCTCACTATATCACTTATCTACTTTAAAAGTAGGAAACTTACATTTAAATAGATTTTCCTGACTTTTATCTTTCTTATATTTGAGAGGAAATAACAGACATTGGAAATATAAACTATAATGTGTTTAACTGTTGTCTTATTCCAGTTTGGGTTAAAGCAGCAGATTTATTATTTGAAAATTTATAAATTTACCATAAACAACTTATTTATCTCATTAGAGGAAGAAAAACACTTCACAAAATGCTATATTTCTTGATGAAAACTCTCAGCAGACTAGGGACAAAATAGAGTTTCCTCAACTTGATAGAATGTTTACGAAAAATCTGCGGTTAGCATCATAACTCAATGGTAAAAGACCGAATTGTTTCCTCTTCTCCACTTTAGAAGACAAATGAGTAATAGCCACTCCTGAAGTTACAGCCAGTGCAATAAAGCAGGAAAAAGAAGTGAATCACAGGGAAAGAAGAGATAAATCTGTCTTCACAAATGACATAACTATCTCTATAGGAACTCTTAAGAAATCTGTACAAAAACCTATTAGTACTATGCTTGTATTACACAAGGTCAATGCAAAAATAAATTGTATTCTATATTCTAGCAGCAAAACTTCAAAATTGAAGTTAAAAATACCATCTAAAATAGCATCAAAATATCAAGTTGTTTAGGGAAATCAAAACATGTCTAGGGAAAAATACAAAGATCTGTATATACTTAATATATTTTTAGTGTACTAAAAAAACATTCCTGGGAAAAATTTTAAAAGGTTTAAGAAATGGAGTAATATATTCTGTTGATGAATTTGAAGACTTAATATTGTTAAGATATCATTTCTCCTGAAATTGCTCTGTAGAGTCAATGCAATCGCAAGTAAAGTCTTAACAAGTCTTTGAAATTCAGAATCTTGTTCTACAATTTCCCTAGAAATGCAAAGAACATAGACTAGAAAGCCATTTATAGGGAAGAGTAATAGTGGAAGGCTCTCAGCACCTGATATCCAGACTTAGTAGGTGTAAAGATAGCATATAAATCCATGGAATAGGGTATAGAAATAAATCCATACATAATCATGAGTCTATGTCAATAAAAGTGCTACAATAATTAAGCATAGAAAGGTTAGTATTTTCAACAAATGTAGCTAAGTCAATGGGATAGTTGTATTGAAAAAGAAAAAAAATAATGCCAATCTCATATATGAAGGTTAACCCTAAATGGATCATACTTTTTAGTATATGTGCTGCCGAAGCGAGCACTGGATCATACTTTTATAAGAAAGTTAAAAGTATAAAACTTGTACAAATAAATGGAAGGGAAAATCTTATAATCTTGGCTTAGATAAAGGTTACTTAGACAAAGCATGAAAAACAAATTATAAAGAGTAAAAATTTTGATTCATTAGACAAAGAAAACTGAAACCTCTTGTCCTTTTTAACTCTTAAGGAAATGATAAAGTAAGCCTCAGACTAGGACAAAATATATTTCAACCATATCTCAGCTAAAATGTATATCTAAGATATATAAATGACAAAAATTTAGCATTGAGAACTAAGCAGCTCAAGGAAAAATATGCAGAAAATTCATGAGGCTCATTACCAAAGAAGATAGATATCTCTATACCCACAAACACACATACACACAAATCTGATATATGCATGTGAAAGGATGCTTAATGTTATCGTAAAGGAAATTCAAAGGAAAATCTTAGCAATATACCACATTAGCATGATCAAATTTAAAGAGGCTGACAATATCAAGTGTTAAAGAGAATGTGGAATAACTCTTGTACATTGTTAGTGAGAGAGTGAAATGATACAGACTTTTTGGAATCAGATGGTTTCTTCTAAAGTTAAATATATACCTACCATATGCTCAAGCTGTTCTAATTCCAGATACTTATCATAGGGAAATGAAAACTTATTTCAGATAAAAGTTTGTGCATGAATCTTCCTAAGTAGCTTTATTCTACATAGAGAAAGACTAGAAATAACCCACATAGGAACAGGTGAATGGATAAGTAAATTTTGAAACCCACATACAATAGAATACTTCTTAGCAGTGAAAAGGGTATGGTGGTGCATGTCTGTAATCCTAATTCTTTGGGAGGCCATGACAGGAGAATTGCAAGTTTGGGTATGTCTGGGAAATTTAGTGAATTCCTCCCCCCAAAATCAATCATATGTGGAAGTAGTTCAATGGCAGACAGCCTCTAGATTTAACCTCCAGTAACACAAACACACACATACACAAAAACACACATACATACACTCACAAGAATCAATTTAATAATTTAATGATAGAGATGACTTTTTTTTGAGACAGGGTCTCGCTTTGTAGTTCAGGCTGGCCCTGAGCTAACTATGTAGCTCAGGCAAGCCTTGAACTCTGCAATCCTCCTGTCTCTGCCTCTTGAGTGCTGGGATTATAGGCGTGAGCCACCGTACCCAGAAGAGATGACTTTTTTGAACCAGTGATCAAACTCAGAACCTTGCACTTGCCAGGCAGGCAGTGACACCACTGACCTATATCCCCAGCCCAAAATAAATGAATCTTTTTAAAAAATTGATTTTATTGGTACATTTTATATACACATCGTGATCATATTCAACATTGTACCAGTATATAATGACTTAATTCTCATTTTTCCATTCCCCTGCCTACCCTAAACTCACACCCCCTATATACATAAGTGTATCATTTTACGTGCAAAAAGTCAGACTCCAAAGACTATATACCCTATGCTTCTATTTTATCACATTCTAGAAAACTGTAGAAACAGGATGCAAGTCAGTGGTTGCATCAGCCCAGAATGTTGGGGCAGGACCAAAGGGAACTTTTGGTGAAAATAAAACAGCCCATATCTTGAATGTAGTGATTACAAGATCATATACAATTTGTCAATAGTCTTCAAATTATATGCTTCTAAATGGGTCATTTTTTTTGTTTTGTTTTGTTTTGTTTTTTGAGACAGGATCTCGCTTTGTAGTTCAGGCTGGCCATGGGCTCACTATGACGCCCAGGCAAGCCTTGAACTCAGCAATCCTCCTGCCTCTGCCTCCCGAGTGCTGGGATTACAGGCATGTAAATGGGTCAATTTTTGTAGGTAAGTTTGTCTCCAGAAGATATCATTTAGAAACTTGAAATGTTTGGTGTTTTGTAGGTCACAAAGTTCTTATGTTAGTGTGCTGTGGGTCAGGTATTGGGCTGTTTGAGGGTCTGGATGGGGACACTTTGTAGGGAATAGTGAAGAGAGGGAAGCAGCCCCAGATGCAGAAGGCTCTGTGGGTGACGACACATTTCTTGCTCTTGGAACCCCCTTTGATAACCTGAGAGGCATCTTTCAGCACATAGGTGAAACTTCTAACTCCTACCTGGTGAGGAGCAGCAAGTCCGAAGGAATTTAAGGAAGTGAGAATAAAAAATCAGGACTGTTGTGGAGGAGAGATAAGAGTGTTTGGGAAGTCAGGCCTGACTTGGGGGCCCTCTGGTTCTCAGAGCAGGCTGAGCCAGTCCTCTGTTAACCACGGAGGATGCACTGCACTGCGATGTCAGTTTGGCTTTAATTTTAATGACCTCACAGCCCAGGAAGAAAAGCAAGTGTAAACATAGACAATTACTCTAATGCGTCTGGTGAGTGCTGTGATGTAAGGCCATGCTCAGGAAAGTAGCAAGGCTGAAGTTCTCTTGAGCCTCAATGACTTCATCCATTAAAAATAAGTAATAACAATAGCAGTCTCCCAAGATCATTGTGAAGAATTAATAGCATATTTAAAGTGTGTTCTCAGGCTATATATTGCACATATTGCATAATCAATGGCATGTTTTTTATCCCTACTAGGCCCCAGCTGACTCTAGGTCCTTTTCTTACCAAATGGAGTATGGCTTATGTCTGAACAAACTAATCATCATAAGAGCTACCAGGTGCTGTGCAAACATTATACAATTTAATCCTCATAAACATCATGCAGGATCCATACCATTAGCCCCATTTTACCCAGGAGAAGAATGAGATTCCTGAAAGTTATAGAACTTGTCAGAAGCCACCCAGCCAGGAACACTGATTTTAGCAGAAAGCACTTAGAAAGCCAGAATTTCATTCATTTTCTTTTCTTTTCTTAGATTTCTGCTAGCTTGGCTGTACTTGGTTGTCATGAAAGTCCACAAACCAAAACTCCTACAGGAGCTGGACAAGTAATGTAAAAGGGGCAAGATCTGAAGAACAGACTGCTGGGCAAGCAGAGACTGTGGGGAACTGCGTGGCAGGAAATGTTTCTGGATTAGATGCCGGCAGCTCCTCAGCTCCAGCCATGACAGACAAGCAGAACTACCAGTTTCCCTCATGTGTGTGGCTGGATTCGTTGATTTTCCACGAGGCAGAGATTTAAATTGTCAGATAGTTTTAAAATTAATAAAAATTTTGCATGTGTGTAACTAAACATATGGTGGGTTATGTTTGGCTTACAAGGTTGCAACATCTACCCTATACAATTTTCTTTTAAGAGACAACCATGAACCAAAAAGAAATTTTGTTATAGGCTAAACTCTATGATCTGGCACATTGTATCAGATTTTTGGATGATGTGCCACTTTGAACCATCATGCTCAATAATACATGTAACTACTTAGATGGAGCAGAGCTTCTTTTTATAATTTAAAATTAAATGTATTGATAACATATACATAAAAACATAAAATTGTACTATTTTATAATATCATGTGATGTTTTGATACAAGTGTATACATTGTATAATGTTTAAGTCATGAGAAACACGTATATATCTTCAAATAGTTTTCATTTTTATGGTGAAAATTTTGGAAATTCTTCCACAGGTTTTGAATGCATTATCATTACTTATAGTTCCCCTACTGTGAAATGTAACACCAGGACTTACTTTCCTTAAAAAGGAGGTTGCACCGACCAAGCTTTCCACATCCCTCCCTTTCCCCTACTCTCCTCAACCTTCACAAATACCATTGTACTTTCAACTTCCACAAGATCATCATTTTTAGATTCCATATATGAATAAGATTGTGAGATCCTTATCTTTCTGTACCTAGTTTCTTTTAACATAATGACCTCCAGCTCTATCTATGCTGTTGCAAATGATAGCATTTCATTAGTTTCTATGGTGAATAATTTTCTTTTATACACTATCAATAGTGCTGTAATAAACATGAGCATACAGATATTTCTTTGACATTGATTTCATTTGCTATGGATCTATAACAAGTAGTGGAAATGTTGGATGATAAAGTAATCCTCTTTGAAACTTCTAACTTCTATAATGTTTTTTTCTAGTTACACTAATTTACCTTCTCAGCAACCGTACAGAATGGTGTTTTTCTCTGTATCCTCACCAGCACTTTTTATCTTTTGTCTTTTTGGTAACAGTCTAACTGGAGCCAAATGATATCTCATTGTCATTTTGTTTTGCATTTCCGTTTGGCCATTTGTGCGTTCTCCACTGTGAAATGACTATTTGGATTTATTACCCAATTTTAATGAGACTATTTTGCTATTGAGTTCCTCACAAATTCTGGATATTAACCACACAGATGTACAGTTTACTTTCATCCTATAGATTGTTTTTTTTCCCTCTGTTGACTGCTTCCTTTGAGGTGCATAAACTTTTGTGTTTGATGTAATGCTACTTATCTGTTTTTGCTTTTGTTTCTTGTATATCCACAAAATCTTTATTGACTCCAATGTCCTGAACCATTTTACTTATGTTTTCTTCTATTAGTTTTAGTTTCATGTCTTGCATTTGAATATTTAATACAGTTATGAGATAATTTTGTAACTGGTACGAGTGCCCTAGTTGTTTGTTTCTTTCTTCTCTCTTTTTCCTCTTTCTTTCTCTCTCTTGCCTTCTTCCCTTCCTCCCTTCCTCCCTTCCTCCATTCCTTCCTTCTTTCTTTCCTTTTTGTGGTACTGGGGATTGAACTCAGGCCCTTGTCTTCCACAGTAGGAGTGGTACCACTTCAGCTAAATCCCAGTTGCCAGAGCTCTAGTTTCATTCTTGTGCATGTGGCCAGCCAACTTTCCCAAATAGTACCACTTATTGAAGAGCTTGTCCTGTTCCCAGCGCACATTCTTAGTATTTCTGTTGAAGATGATTTGGCTATAAATACATAGGTTTACTTGTAGATTTTTTTTTTTTTGAGACAGGGTCTCACATTGTAGTCCAGGCTGGCCCTGAGCTCACTATGTAGCCCAGGCAAGCCTCGAACTCAGCAATCCTCCTGTCTCTGCCTCCCGAATGCTGGGATTACAGGCGTGAGCCACCACGCCCGGCAATTTGTAGATTTTTATCTCTGTTTTTTTATCTTTCATTGGCTAGTGTATCTTTTTTATTTTAATACCATAATCTTCTTATTGTTATAGTTTTGTAGTATATTTTGAAGTGAAGAAGTGTAGTTTTCTTCATTTCTTCCTGGATGGTTTGGTTGTTGAAGAATATTTTGTATAATATCTATGTATTTGTACAACTTTCTAAGTTTCCTTATTATTGATTTCTAGTTTTATGGTATTGTGTGGTTGTAAAAGGTACTTGACATGATTGGAGTTTTTTAAAAAAATTTGAGACTTTTTTGGTAACACTTTCAAGAACCTGTGTATCTGGAATATTTGCCCTCTAAGGGTATCCCAAAGTTCCCATCAGACTTATTTCTACATTCCTCTTCTTTTCTGTTTAAACTATGACTATATATTTTCAAATATCCTACCTTTGAGTTCACTGATCTTTCTTCAATTTGATCTGTTCCTCTATTGATACTTTCTATGTTGTTTGTAATTTAGTGTACTTTTCAACTCAAAAATTTTTCTTTTTCAAAAAATTACTCCAATCTGAATGCTGGACATGGTGGCTCACGCCTGTAATCCCAGCACTCGGGAGGCAGAGACAGGAGGATTGCTGAGTTCGCGGCAGCTTGCCTGGGCACCATAGTGAGCTCAGGGCCAGCCTGAACTACAATGCGAGACCCTGTCTCAAAAAGCAAAAAAAAATTACTCCAATCTGTCCATTAAGTTTCTTTAATAAACTACTGAATTATTTCTCCAGGTTTTCTTGAAGTCCACTGAGCTATCTTAAAGCAGCTATGTTAAATTCATGGAATTGGACATACTGGTTCAATATGGCTGATGTCTAATGCTTTTTTGTTTTTTGAGACAGCGTCTTGCTTTGTAGTTCAGGCTGGTCCTGAACTCACTATTGTAGCCCAGACTAGCCTCAAACTCACAGCAATCCTCTTGTTTCTGCCTCCCGAGTTCTGGTATTACAGGCATCAGCTACCACGCCTGGCACTGTGGTATGTGGTTACCAAGGATTGAACTTGGAACTCTTGTGTTTGCTAGGCAGATGCTGGAACCACTGAGCTAAATCCCCAGCCCAACTTATTTTGTTTTTCAGATGAGATCATGGTTGCCTGAAAGTTCTTGGTGGTTATTGTCATGATGACATTTACATGTTGAATAATCATGTATTTATTCTAAGATCTGCAACGTGGTTTTGTTTGCGATTGTCCTTCTAGAAATTCTAAAAAAAGATGTCTACTTTGAGCTTGTCATCACTGCCTCTATTTAACCTTGGTAATATTATAAATTTTCTGCTAGTCTAGTTTGTCAGTATTACAGTGCTAGAAAGAAAGTGCTCAGTCCGTATTTGTCCCACATTTTCAGTGGGTGTGTGGTTCAGGATGAACTGAAAATGCCTAAAATAGGTATCCACCTCCTCAAGTGTTCACCGAACACAGAAAGAGAACTAGGTGCTTTGTCCACATTCACTACCTTGTAGTCACGTTTCTGGGACTTTTGCCTAGTACTGAGTCTCATCATAAAACACTGACTCTTAGGCTACTTTGTTTCTCTTCTTCCAATGGGATGATGCCTCCTTGGGTGTTGTGCTGCCCGGAGTTGAGGGAGGAATGTAGTGGGAGGTCAGTCCCAGGCCGCTAACACTACAGTGTTGGGTCATATCCAGCGGGTCTGGGCTTATTTTGGAGTCTGCAGCAGGGACGACCTAGGTTGTGATCAGCTGTCTCGCATTTGGTGATTACATTCCACAAAAGTTTGGCGATTAAGTTCCACAATCCTCAAAATCGATCGGAAATAAGAAAATACAAGTGCGAACTTCTCTTTCTGATTCTGTAGATCTAATAAAAGAGGTTTCAAGGGAATGCTGCAATAGGGATCATTTACTCTCACTTGGATCAACTTCATTCAGTATTGGCCTTGGGTTCAAGGTACAAAAGCTGCAGACATCACTAAAAACTTCAGATCTGTCTCCAAGTCTATTAGTTATGCTTGGCCAAAGGACAGGGAGACTTGAATCCTGTATTATGAGCCAGAGAAACCTTCATTTGTTAGCTCAGACTTTAAAAGGGAGAAGTGGCTGCTGGGAGAAGCAGAAGTTCTGTGGAAGAGCGAGTCACAGTCTTTGTTTGGATCCAGCACTGGTACTCAGAATCCAGTCTGTGTCCCGATTTGCAGATTTAGGCGGTTCTCTGAGCACAGGGATGGAGATCTGTAATGAGGGGCTGGAGATGCAGCTTCCAGTCCTGTCCCGTTCCTTAGATGTTAGGGGTGTGGGGCAACCTCTCTAGCCTTTGGGATCTTTATCTAATAAATAATTTTCTGGATGAGCTTTTCTTACTACATTTGTGATTCATACTTTTACTCACCTTTATATATGTCAATAATTTTGTAACATCATTACTCATAGAGAGAATTGAGTGTTTTCCCCCTAGGATGGTTGTTCTAAATTTGCTCTTCATTAGTTTGAGAAATATTTCTTTTGATGTAAAACTTTATTCATAGAAATGTTAAATGTAAATGTTTAGAGCTATTGTCCCATTTGGAAACACTTAAATTGCTTTTATACATGTTTCATCTAGTGATGTATATGCTTAAATATTTGTATATAACATTTTAAAGTTAGATACCTTGGTCTTTTAGATAACTTGTTGCAGTTTTTATTCTTTAAGGCATGTCCTCTGTCTTGTTTTCTTTAATATTTCTAAGATTTTAGTCAAATCAAATTGATGTGTCTTTGGAGGAATTAGCTAAAGCATCTTTAAAATGCTCTAAATAGGCAGAGTAGAAAAATAATGGGAATGGAACAATGTTTCAAAGGACCTACAGGAACTGGACTGCATGTGGAGAGCCACACACATGATGAAAATTTATAAAATGTGCTCACCTCCTGCCTCCTTGGTGGGGAACTCACATAGTGAAATCAGACTCTTCTTCAGCTAAAATCCTGTAGATACTTCAACAGGCTATTGGGTAAGTGAGTTTCTCAATCTCTGCCCATCCTACTTTTGTGTCATAGAAGTGGTATGGAGGATAGAAGCAAGAAAGATCTTATAATAGGATCCTGCCTCTTTGATTTTCATATGGAAAAATGATGTTTCTCCTTGTCACTAGTATGCTTCTTAGTAATGGAGACTATAAATATTCCACTGAATATATTTTTCTTTTTGTTTGGGCTCTTGGAATAGCTTTATCTGAACTTAATTAAAGACTGTGTACTTTTAGGAATTCCGGCTTCCATACCATGTTCTAATGCACTATATTCCAGTTCACTGTTTTGTCTGTAGTGTTTAGATTTCAAAGGTACCACAAATCCTATTTGGAAAAGAAGAGAAATCTAAATAAAAGAAAAGTGATATTTTGGCAGGAGAATGGTTGAGGAGTAGATGAGTCAGAGGGATTGTGCATATAAAATTTGAGAGGAGAAGAGGAATGAGTTTTGAATACTGAAGAAAGTGTAGAGAAGAAGGTGAGAGCAGGCATAGGAAATTACAGATAGGATCAAGATTTGAGAGCATGTTAGGACAGACAATGTACTGAAATGAGAGTTCTGAAGAGGACGGTTCAGGAAGAGGAGGAGGGTGGGTCTCAGCTCTCCCCAGGGCAGTCTCATTCCCACATCTTACTTGCTTAGCAATCTTTTATCTTATTTACAGATCTTTGTCTTTACAGTTTTTTACTATGCATGTCAAATTTTGGGTTGATTTGATTTATCTTTTATGTGCTCAGAGCAAACTTTTTTTTTTTTTTTTGAGACAGAGTCTCACTTTGTAGTTCAGGCTGGACCTGAGCTCACTATATAGCCCAGGCAAGCCTGGAACTCAGCAATTATCCTGCCTCTGCCTCCTGAGTGCTGGGATTACAGGCATGAGCCACCACGCCTGGCTCAGAGCAAACTTTTAATATGAGAATTTAAGTCTGTCTTAAGTCCTAGGATGCGTTTCATTTTCATCTTTTCAGGGACTGCTTCTTTATTATTTTCTATGTCCCTTAACTGGTCTTTCTGATGGTTTTATCTCTAGTACATCTGTCTTCTAGGTTACTTCTTCTGAATCACTTTTACCCTGTGACAATCTACAGTACACATTACCAATTAAGTTTATCCCTATATTTAATTTTAAGATTTGTGATTTGTTTTTAATAGTTTTGTGCTATTTTAATTTCTGCTTGATTGTACCTCTTACTTTTTGTCCCTTTTGCTGTAATTCTCAGCTCATTTTAAAGTCATTGTCAAGATACCTGGTTTTTTACTTTAGAGTACTTTCCTGTTTTATTCTTTATTAGCTATGTTTTTGTCTTTCCTTGAATATGATTTTCTAATATGTCTTAGAATTCTGATTTGCAAGCTTATCTTAAAAGGGAGGACTTACTTTACTTCTCTATCTAGACTTACACACTATTTCAGTTAGGATACATTTTGTTTCTTGTAAGAGGATACCTAGCCAACAACAAATTTACTATTTACTTCCAGGATATAGACATTGAATACCCCAGGATTCACTAAGAGGTCCAACAGGGTCATAATCCCAAGGAAGTAGATAGAGCTTCTTCTACCCAGTTGTAAGTCTGTCTCAGCCGTTCTGCAGTCGCCTGAGAGGTAGGCATACAATGGAAGGTTTTGCCACAAAATGCTTTCTTCTCTGTGAGAAAAACCTCTAGAAGATTCAGACCAGGGTCTCTCACCCAGCATTTAACACATACATCTCCTACACATGCTATAGAAACAAAATTCTCAAACATCTCAGCCTAACTGAGAGCTGAGCAAGACAGCAGTTTGAGTAGTGATGCACCAGTTGTGATTTTTCTTCTATTTTGTGTCTGAAGACACAGTCATCTTAATGTTGAATGTGGCCATGACATTATCAACTTCTTTTTATATTTCACCCACTACTACAGTGTACTTGGAGAAAAATGAGGCTTCAAATGATGTACTTATAAATAGGTCACAGATGTGCAAATATCGTATATTTTCTCTTGATATGAGAAACTGAAGTTATAAATGTGTTCTAGAATGCATGATTGATATTGTGAAATTGTAAATATTCAAAGAGTAGTGGGGCTTAGGGGTAAATAATGAAGAAAGAAAAAAATTGATGTTAATAAAAGGAAACAATGCTTGTGTATATAGGGGGTGGGGGGAGGTAGGGTGGGTAGGGGAGGGGGAAAATGAGAATTAAGTTGTGCCATATACTGGTACAAATTCTCAATGTGGAGTGTAATTGTGATGTATATATATAATGTACCAATAAAATGTAGCAATAAAAATGATGTACTTAGAAGTACTATCTAGATCCTTTCATTACTGTTTTAAATGATGGGATATGAGTCATATAACGGGTAAGGAACTAAACTCAATCAACTGAAAGAAAGTCTACCTGTTTTGAGGGAAGCAGGCCAGAAGGTTAATGAAAAGACCACCTTTTCCAACCCTTCTGGAGATGTGAGCCATAAACAAAGTTCAAAGCAATAAGAACACAAATAAACATCTTCAAAAAGATATATAGTCAACTTTAACAAGTATATTAGCACATTCAGCTTATTAATACTGGGTATTGATTAGTTACTTGGGAAGATTCTGTAGCCTGGAAATATTTTCCATGTGATATTCAAGAATCAATCTCCAAAGCATTACTATAGCAGTTGTAGAGAGTACCAATACTTAGTTTTGGTTATCCTTTATATTAATTAAGTGGAATGTGATTTAATCTTTGGAAGGAATGGGAGTGAGCAATCACCATCTCATTTCATAAAGCATTTGGCTTGATCAATGGAACACTTTATGTTTATCCCACTGGGTGTAGTAGAGTGAAGAGGTATTATTGGTTGGTGTATTTTACAGATAAATTAGATTAGCAGGCAAATAACATGTTTTGTTTTTGCTGCAACTCTTTTTTCATCATTGGCCTTTCTAGACTGGTTGGACTAGTTTTAGAGCAGAGATGGGGTTGTTGCAAAGTCCTTTCAAAGCTTTTGTTTTCAGGACTCATTTTCCTCTCTTTGTTCTAAAGGGAAAGAAAGTATTCTACATGGTTTGTTTACTAGTGTTTTTCAGTGGTTTGTTTCGGCATCTCACAAGCCTTCTTTCACAGTCTTTTTTTTTCCAAAGAGAAAATTTTAGTTTTATGTATTTACCAGTGGTTTCCTTGAGGGTATTAGAGGGTCCTTTCTAGGAGGGCTGGCTGGCCCTACACTGCCAGGTCTCCCAGTTTCTTGTCAGATGCTCTTCAAGCAGAAAAGGGCTCTAGCCTGTGACTTTTTTTCTGCAATTGCCAGTCCCTGTCGCTAGTCCATATTCCAGATCCAGCTTTATAACTGTTTGACTTCTGGTTGCTTGTGCAGATCTCATCTCAGCCTCTGACAACTTTCATAACTATATCTTTGTAGGTTTCCAGCCTGGTTTGAGGCTGAGCTTTTTCAACTACTAAGCTCCTCTGTGTGCACCTGGTATGTCACACCTGAGCTCCTTACCTCTCACCTAAGAAAGTGGCCTTTGAAGCCATCAGCTGCAGGTGTGCTCTCCTTCCGGTAAGTTGAGCTCAGAGCTGTTAAAGTTCCATCTTCTGCAGCAGTACATGGACTCAGCCTCCTACGTGACCTTTGCCACTTCTAGGGAACTATTTTAGAAGAGAGGACTGTTGTACTGTGTGTATGTGATGGGGCCAACAGCAGATGTTAGCTTTGAAAGTATAACTAGTGCAAGGCTGGAGGGAAATGTGAAGGAAGAGTTATTGTCATATGGTTTAGGGGGCCTGCTATAGTCTAGATCAGGGTAAGGAACAGTATAGCCCATGAACCAGATTTAAGGTGTTACCTGCTCTTACAAATGACTGCAACAGAACTACATGCATTTACATATTTTCTATTGGTACTTTCATGCCAGAGCCCAGAGATTATATGGCCTGCAGTCCAAAATGTTTATCATTTGATTCTTTGCAACATAAGCTGACCAGTTCTTGGTCTCTATTGTTATGAGTGAAAAGATTTAAACCTTGCAAAGTTCTGAGAGATTAAAGAAGTACTTCTAAACTCTGTCTAGCACTCTTTATATCTGTTCTGGTTCATATATCCATGTACTAATGTAATTGTAAGTGCATTTAACTTTGCTTGTGTATGACAGCTCTGTTTATGTGCACTAGATTGATCTTTTTCAATATTTTAGAATTTGTAGGCATCTATAAAGGATAATGCACTATTAGGAGAAATTAACTAGTCGTGATCATTCGCATCTTAACACACTTTTTCAGGTGTAGCATTATTTGCTTTAGTGCCACCTTGCTAGACATAGCAAGATCAGTTAAAGCCCTTGACTGCTCATCATAACCCATTTGGTCATGCTCAGAGCTCCCTGGTGGCCTCAATGTCAGGGAATCAAGTAGAGCTGCAGATGCTGTCATTGCCCTCAGCCCAAGCCAGTCCAGAAAAGCCTCCACATTAGAGAACAAGCTATACTTCCCTTCATTGCAGGGTTTCTGCCCAGTCTGTCCCTGCCACAGATGCAGCAACTGAGGAAGGAAAGGGCAGCAAATATGGGGTCATTATACCAAATGCCCATGCCAGTGAGCCGTTCAACAAGTCTGATGCACCCGAGAAGCTCCCAAGCACTTGCATTCAGGGAAATGACTTCTTTATACCTTCAGACTCAGAGATTGGTGTGTAGTCCTCAGGGGACTGAAAAATTATTTGAGACAAACAGGGAGGCAGATGTCCTTTTAATGGTTAATAGCCTACAGCAAAGATTAATTATCTATGAGAATGTATCTGGGTTTGACCTTGCTATTTACTCTGTAGAGGAGCCCAGACATTATGAAGTTACATGCTAATTTCCAGTTTTATTTAACAGCAAATACTCCTATTCCTCCATGGTTCTACTACCCTGTAGGAGTTTAACTGACTTTGTTTCTGGCCAAGTGACCTTTTCTTCTTCTCTTTTTCCATTTCCTTCCTCTCCATATCCTCCCTCTTCTGCTCCCTTTTCCCATCTCTTCTGTCTCCTTCTTCTTCTCCTCCTCAGCCTTCTTCCTATTCTTTTCTCTAGGAATCTTATCCAAGTTTTCTTCTGTAAAAATGCTTTTTATTGATGGGTCATAAAAATCTGCTCCTCACATACTTAGAAGGAGCTCTGCCATCATACCCAGTGTTCTTATGGTGGAAAACAAGCCAGATCCTGTCATTTCAAGTTTCTCCTTCCTTGCCAACCCCATTAGCCTAGTCTAGTCAAGGGCGAGGGGAGGCAAAGGAGTGAACATTAGCTAAACAAGTACCTAAAATGCGATAGTGGATAAACTTGGCCCCTTTGCTAGCAGAACCATTATAAGGCACACACTGTCACATTCTTACAAAAAAATAAAATAGCAAAGTACTACATTTATATATTAAAAAGCATGTAAAGTGTTTCTCAGCAAAAGTGCTGATTACAAATATGAACCTTGTGAATGTGATGCCTTGTAAATGGTTGAGCATGGTGGGGCTTTAGTGAGCAAATCCCACAAATCCAGATGATTATGATGGCACAACTGACACTGGAATCACACATGTAAGATTTATTTATTTATTTTGTGGTACTGGGATTGAGCCTAAGACTTTTGTACTGAGCTATATCCCCTGCCCCTTCCAGTTTTTATTTGTTTGTTTTTTGTTTTAAGACAGTCTTGCAAAGTTTCTGAGTTGCGTATGCAGGACTGGATCTTGTGATCCTCCTGTGTTGGCTTGTCAGGCAGCTGAGATAACAGTGGTGTGGTGCCACACTTTCTTTATTTGTTTGCTTGCTTGTAACAAATATCATGGGTTTAACTTTGTAGAGAAATAAAATACAGTTGTAAGAGTGCTCATAAAGCTGGGCGTGGTGGCTCACGCCTGTAATCTCAGCACTCGGGAGGCAGAGATGGGAGGATTGCTGAGTTCGAGGCTTGCCTGGGCTACATAGTGAGCTCAGAGCCAGCCTGAACTACAAAGCGAGACCCTGTCTCAAAAAAAAAAAAGTGCTCATAAAAGACTAAGGATGCAGTCATTGCAAAAAACATCTCAGAAGTCTGAGATGACAGTGTTTGGGGCAGTGTGACCCACATTCAGTTTTTGCAAATAAAGTTTTAATGGCATATAGTCACATATGTTCCTTTATGTGCAACGTGTATCTGTGTTCAATTCTGATGGAGTAATCACTGCGGGGATTTTGGAATCTAGGAAGCCTACAGTATATACTCTGGTTTTTCACAGAAAGTGCTTTTTGGCCCCTGGCATATCACAGTTGTGATCTGTGCTTGTTCTTGGGCTGTTTCTTGGTAGCACGTACTGTACAGGTGGCAGTGAGGTACTGGTGGGTGGCAAGGATGGCAGATGGTCATCCCTGAGAGCCCAGCCTCCTGCAGGCCTGCAGAGTGAACTCTAGTAGAAGCCCTGGAAAGAGCTCTATTGATAGTTCTTTCCTCTTTTTGCCTTCTCTGGCTTTGAAGGAAAGAGCTGTGTAGAAGGACATGTTCTGAGTGCTGCCATCCTTCACAGATGGGAAGGTTTACCTTTGTCACATGCCATGTGCTGAAAACAAGGGATGTTTGTTTGTGAATGTGAAAAACTCACTTTGCAGTAGTAGCAACAGCCACATGCAGTGTCAGGCTGCTTTCTCCCCACTGACATTGCCAAGATTAAAAATAGCTGTTCGGTTTGTCCTTCAGCCCTGTATTGAACTGGAGCCTCCAAGCCCGTTCTCCATAGCTTCATGCTTAATGAAGCATAATTTGTATTAATAGCAGCTATTAAATCTAGAGTGCTTAATAGGAATTCAGAGTGGAGGCCCCGAGTCACCAAGCTCCTCCAACGTGGTCCCCTGAGAGCTGAGCTCGGGCCTAAACACAAGCAGCAGTGAATCTTGGGCCGCTAAGTGGAAGCAGCTATGGTTGGACAGGACAAAGAAGAAGAGGGAGGTGGGGGTTAAAACTTCAGACTCAGCAGAGTTTTCTTTGACTTCAAGGCCTTCAAGGTTGTCTGTTGCTCCATCATGTGACAGTGTCATTTCAGAATCAGCAATACTGGGGCTAGAGAGTGTGTGTGTTCCTAGAAGGGGATCCTTGAAAGAATTCAAGGACCTTGCTGTCTTGAACAAAGAACTCGAAAAAACGCACAGACAAGATGGTAAGGCTGTAGACATATTGAAGGTGAAAGTGCACTCCTACAGGGAGGAAGTGGGTTGGTGAAGACTCACAATTGCTCCAAGGATCAAAGGAAAAGCAACTTTGGTATTCAGAATTCCCGGGTTGGTCTCACCTCATGTATACAAGGCATGGGGACAACTCTCCTTTGTAGAAACTTACTTGGCCTCATGCCAGATATAAATGAAGGATCAGGAACAGTGACTTTCACTTGGCCCTTCTCAGATATATATGAATGATTGGGAATAGTACTTTCTGATTGGTCCAGTGAACAGTGCAAGATTCAAATGAAGGATTGGAATAGGGCTTTTTGATTGGTCCTGTGAACAGTGCTCAAGAGCAGTTAGTCTGGAGAAATTTGGGTTCTGTGTTCTGCACGTCTTCTCTTTTCAAAAAACACCTTTCTAAACCCATTAGCCCTTGGTATTTATGACTTGTGACATATTTTACCAGGTCAGTTTTCTAGTTTGCCTCAATCTAAACTTCTACCTCATATAGACATAGCAATTTTGCAGATTTGTACTGTCTTTGTCATGTTCTACTTGCTGAGGCACAATATCTGATACCCATAAATTAAATGAGGAAAGGTGTATTTGGATTTCAGTTTGAGGAGATTTCAGTCCATGGTCTGCAGATTGCAAAGAGGGGCATCACAGCAGAGAGGCATGGCAGAAAAGAAACAGTATGTGGCACAGCAGCAGGAAGCAGACAGCACTCAAGGGAGAAGGGAAGGAGAGAGACTTTTCAGACCATACCCCAGTGACCCTCCTCTTCCCACTGTGCTTCACTTACTAACATCACATTTAGCTATAAACTCAGTAGGCTAATCTATCGTCATGCCTCCACAGTCCAATCCTCTCCCAAATCTCCACAAAGAGTACATGTGGCTTTGGCGGGACATCTAGATATAAATATTAACATATACATGTATGGGTTCTGCTGTGGGACCTATCCTTGGCCTCTTAACCTCTCTAAACTTCAGTTTTCTTATATGCAGAATGTACATAAAAGAGAATTATAACATGGGCATTGCTATGATGAAGAATAAAGAAGGGTATACAAATAAAGATTTGACGTTGGCTCTGCATCTCTATTTTCCCATTCTCTTCTACAACTAGCTACATTTTACATATAAACTGGAAGGATTTTGGTAGAAATTTATTCTGGGATCCGTTTCAGGCAGACTGAAGGCCGCCAACCGGCCCAGTGTATCCTGGGAGCTGTGCGGACTCGGCTGCAGGGCACCATCCGTTTCCGGCGGACTGAAGCCTGCCCACCAGCCCACTGTATCCCAGAGCTGTGCAGTGAGGAGTCAGGTA
>PVIC010034492.1:0-19549 GCA_004025085.1 Thryonomys swinderianus
GAAATATTCCACTCTATAAAAGCTGTCCTACTTTCTAGAACTCATTTGCATCTACAGGTGTTCATGCCAAAGAGAAGATCCGGGAATTGTCTGTCTGTGATCTATTGATTTCACTTATTAGTATATCCTCCAGATGTCTCCATTTGCACCTAAATGGATCGATCTTGTCATTCTTTATGGCAGAGTAATACTCCATTTTAATGCCACTATTTTAGGCAAAATTGAAACATAGCACCATTTTCTACACCAATATGCGTTTAAGTTATACAGAGCTTTAAAAAGAAAACACAATCATGATACTGTTACCAAAAGAACTTATAGTCATTCCTAATGTCAACATTTCAAAGCTATGTAAATAGCCTCAACCTCTCCTGAAGGGTTGAGCTAATAAAGACCCAAATAAAGTGCATACTTTATATGCTACGCATAACATATGCGTTGTGTTTTGTTGAAGTGGCTATTAATTTTAGGACACAGAATGTGATGTATTTTTGTAAGTGATCTAATCACACTTCAGTAAAATGTGCACTTTGCTTGTTTCACAATGTTTTGTGTCAAATAAGGGAATTTGTGTAAATCATGTGTATGTCTACCATATTCTCACTGGTTTTCTCTCTACTATTCTATTAATTATTGAAATATTATATCTGAAATTTCTGGCTATTTGTACGTTTGTCAGATTTGTTTTCAGGTTATCAGTGTTTTAGAAAATTTTTTCTTTATGTATTTTGAAGTTTTGATACTTGATACACAACTAGGATTGTTTTATCTTTTGATAAGTTGACCTTTCATTATTACTATATGGTCCTTTATCCCTGGTGATTTTTCATACTCAAATCTAGATTTAACATTAAATAGTTACTTCCACTTCTAGATATCATTAGCATGTTATATTATTATTATTGTAATTTTTGCTTTTTGAGACAGGGTCTCGCTTTGTAGTTCAGGCTGGCCCTGAGCTCACTATGGTGCCCAGGCAAGCTGCCGCGAACTCAGCAATCCTCCTGTCTCTGCCTCCCGAGTGCTGGGCTTACAGGCATGAGCCACCACGTCCGGCACTGTGGTATGCAGTGTTGATTGTTGGTGGGCGTGTCTCCATGCCCAGCATTGTATGTGGTTACCGGGGATCGAACTCAGGGCCTTGCGCTTGCGAGGCAGGCGCTGGAACCACTGAGCTAACCCTCCGGCCCAGCATGTTATATTATTTTTAGCATGTTATATTATTATTATTATTTTTTGAGACAGGGTCTCGCTTTGTAGTTCAGGCTGGCCCTCAGCTCACTATGTAGCCCAGGCAAACCTCGAACTCACAGCACTCCTCCTGCCTCTGCCTCCCAAGTGCTGGGCTTACAGGTGTGAACCACCACCTCAGCATTATGGTATGTGATACTGATTGCTGGTGGGTTTGAGTCACCATGCCCGGTATTGTGGCATGTGGTTACTGGGGATCAAGCTCGGGACCTTGTGCCTGCAAGGCAGCACCACAGAACCACTGAACTAAATCCCCAGCCCATTTTCCATCTTTTTATTTTCAGCAGTGTTTATAGTAGGTTTCTAATAAACAGCATATAGTTGCATGTTGCTTTTTTATCCAATGGAAGAACTTGTGACAACTAATTAGACTTTTTGGTAATTTATACTTAAAGTTCCTATCACTAGTGAGACCCTGTTTTACTGAAAATGTAATAACATGCAGAAGCAACATGGAAGATGTGGACAGCACCAAGATAAAGGTAGGTAAGTGGGGTTGTGTTAATGTGTGGTTCTCAAGTTGGAAAAGAATGAGAATTAATATGTAGTCTATATTTTTGTTGAGCTGAGACAAACTGTTTAGAGGGCTACAATAAATTATTAGAAAAATAAAGTGACATATCTAACATCTTTTAAAATTGGTAGACACAGGAAGAAGTAGAAAGACATGATTGGTAAGAGGAGAAACACAGAGGTAAAAGAACCAAAGAAATGAATAGGCAATGAGGTTGGGGATTTAGCTCAGTGGTTCCTTGCAAGTGCAAAGTCCTGAGTTCGATCCCTGGCACTACACAACACAATGCTGGCATGGTGGTTCATGCCTGTAATCCCAGCACTTGAGAGGCAGAGGCAGGAGGATTGCTAAGAGCTCAAGACCCGCCTGGGCTACATAATGAGCTCAGGGCCAGCCTGAACTATAAAGCAAGACTCTGTCTCAAAAAATAAACAAACAGCTGGGCGCGGTGGCTCACGCCTGGAATCCCAGCACTCGGGAGGCAGAGGCAGGAGGATTGCTGAGTTCGAGGCTTGCCTGGGCTACATAGTGAGCTCAGGGCCAGCCTGAACTACAAAGCGAGACCCTGTCTCAAAACAAACAAACAAACAAAACGAAACAGAAATGAACAGACAAGGATTTTAAAACACTTTTTATAAACACTTGATATATTCAATATTTAAAGAAAGATGAAAACAAAATGAAAAGATGAATGTGTAATGTGAAGAAGAATCAAATAAAATTTGTAGGCATAAAATGCTGTATCAAATTATTTCACAAAGTGTCACTAATAGATTTAACTCTGAAGGAAAAAGTGGGAAACTCAAAGAAATACTAGTAGAAATTATTTAAAATAAATGAACAAAATTTTAAAACAAAATTCAAGAATGATTAAGGTCTTAAGACCCATGAGACTTACTAAGTCATCTAACATACATGTAATTGGAGTCTTAGAGAAGAAAAGAAGGAAGAAGAAAATGTTCAAAATATGTTGAAAATAATAATAAAAATTCTACAAAACAATAGTAAAAATAAATTCTAGGGCCAGGGCCAAACTATAAAGCTCAGTGATAGAGTTCTTGCCTAGCATGTGCAAAGTCCCAGGTTCAATCTCAGCAATGCAAAGAAACAAAATTTTAGAGGAGCCATAGGAAGAAAATAAATTATATATAGAGAAACTAATTACTGTGAACCTCTGGTACAGAGTAAACAATCAACAGAAAGACAATTTTAAGCAGTTAAAATGGAAATTTCCCTCTCAGTAGAAAGGTTATAGAGTACTTAGACTGCTTTCCAAATTAGTTCTTTCAAACATTTGTGTGATTAATTCAAAATGGGTACCTGAGCATGGCGGCTCATGCCTGTAATCCCAGAATTTGGGAGGAAGAGGCAGGAGAATTGCTGTGAATTGGAGGTGACATAATGAGTTCTGGCCAGCCTCAACTACAAAGTGAGACCCTTTCTCAAAAGAAAGAAAGAAAGAAAGAAAGAAAGAAAGAAAGAAAGAACGAAAGAAAGAAAGAAAGAAAGAAAGAAAGAAAGAAAGAAAGAAAGAGAGAGAGAGAGAGAGAGAGAGAGAGAGAGAGAGGGAAGGAGGGAGGGAGGGAGGGAGGAAGGAAGAAAGAAAGAAAGAAAGAAAAGAAAGGAAAAAAATGGATGCAATTACCTTGAGGTAATTACTTTGTACACTTAGTATCTTCTATAGCATGCACAAACATTTTATTTACTCAAATTCTGTGAATATAAAAATTATTTTGACTATTATAGTTTCTCTTTTGATAAAATACACAGACTGTTTAAATGTATTTGTGTTCATCAAAATTGGTAAAGAACAAAAGAAGCAAATTAAAATAAGAGGTGGCAGTTTATTTGAAGATGGAGAAGGAAGAAATGTGAGATGATGGAAGGCTACTCTGGCTGAGGAGGGGGAATTCGAAAGTGAGTTGCTCATGGACTCCTGTCTAAAGCTCCTTTTATTGCCATCCTTGGACCACATAGGCTCCTGGAACCTGATTGGCTCCCAGGCTTGTCTTTCGTCCCAATTTAGGGTTTCTTCTGGCCAAACAACCTTTGCAGTCCTTTGGTGGAGGCTAAGATTATGGGTGAAGACCTTGTGGGTGAAGGCCTTATGGGCAGGAATCACAGGCTAAAGAATTAAGTAAAGAGGAAGTTTGCTATTCTTTTGTTAAATCATATTACCTAGCAACTTCTCATTGGTCCTGAGTTCTTTGCCTCTATCTTCCTAATTTCTTGAGTTTAGCTGCCTCTCCTACCCTCCCATTCTTCAAAGTGCAGCTGCCTTTTCCTTTCTAATTTCTGTAGTCTGGCTTCAGAGAGCAAAGCTGTTATTAGTGTTTAATAAAACTCAGTGAGACCTTCATCCTTCCTTTTGCTTACCTATGGTGTTCCCTGTCCCTACAAGAGTGTGAGAAATAAAGTTCTGTTGTTGACTTTAGCTTGATTTATGTTATTATTGTAGCAGCCCACATTTGCTAAGATACTACAACTAACCAATGAATCATTGTCCCCTTCCTCTATTTTTTCTATAATTTTTTTTCTAGACAAGGTACTTCATTTTGTTCTAAGGAAAATAAAGTGATAGCTAGGGGACAGGTAAGGAGATTACCAGTAAATAGTATTAACAACACTCAATATGAAGCTATCATTTATATAGGTCCTCCAAATAATATAGGGCAAATGAAAATTCCCAATCTGGTAGACATCTGAGACGCCAAGTTCCCAAAACTGAAGAATGAGGGAAATTTTATTGAGAGAAAGAGAGGGGCAGGCACTTGGAAAAATGGGATTTCCAAGGGACTTGGAAAGTGGGTTGAGAATGAGCAACCTTTATAAAGGAAATTTTATAGAGCAAAGTCACAAGGTAGGTACAAAATCACGAGGTGGGGACAACATGGGACAAAACTATGACCAATCAACAAGATACAAGTACAGCCAGTTAGGTAATTGTATTAAAGATGCACAGAGAGAGAGAGAACAAATCATGAGCAGGCATTGTGTGGGCCGCCAGCAAGTGGGATAAATTGGAAAAAGAAGATTCAGTATAGATTGAGTAGAGAACAAAAAATTTAAAGGGGGAGAGAAGGAGTTGCTGCCTTTAGGAATTTAGAGAGCAGAGGGAGTATGGTCATGCTTCTTAGAATAGATAGTGCAGATATTATCAAACTTCTCAGAACTGAGGGGCTGGAACATGGTGTCTTGTTTTTGTTCTTCTTGAGGATTCCTGTACTTCTACCACCAAGGCTCAGTGGTGCCCAGGCTGCACTCTGTGCTGTGCTCTGACTCATGCAGCTGCAATGGAGATAGGCCTCCTCTGTCATGTATGACATTCCCATCATTTTGTTGTTATAAATGGAGGGGGGTTAGGAGAGTGCTGGTGTTTCTCGTGGCTTCTGAATGCAGGACATATAGACAGTGTGGACAACTTAATTGAAAAAGAATTTTTTGGGAATGGGTTTTCCATGGAAAGCAGAGTGAGAGGTAAAGAACAAAGGAGAAACTAGGGTCTGCCTACAGTGGATATCTTAATTGGGAGAGAGAACTCGGGGTGAGACGGTACAGAGCTGTGGTCAGAATGAGCATTTGTTTCATTGATTGATTGGTGATAATCTGAACTCGATTTTGTAGGAATTGTGAGAGAAACCATGAAGAGGCATGGCCCAAAGAGAAGGAGGAAGAAAACAGAGACAGGAGCCCCCCCCCCCCCGCCATGGCTTGATTGTAGTTCATTACAAAGGCCCTGGGCACTATCTTCTGTAAAGAAAAAGGGCCACAGACTGGTATTAACCACTTTCTAAGACAGGCTCAATGGGAGTGATAGAGGAGAAATATGACTCCCAATCTGTTAGCTATCAAATGTTTCAGGTTTGAGGTCCCACAACATCAAGGAATGAAGTCACGAAGCAAGGAAGAAGTTAGGAGAATTTTATTGCAAATAAGGAAAGAAGAGTAACTCCTGGAGTTCCAGGAAGGCTCATAAATGGGGTGTTTTCTGAGGTCCTTTTTCAGGGGTACCACATGGGTCAAACTACAATCAATCTATAAGATTCTAAGTATAGCTGCTTAGCTAATATTGATCCAAAAGGGAAATGAATCACATAGTAAGGGACTGTGGAAAGAACAAAGGCATTTTTGGGAAGAGATGGGTCTGGATGCTCTGGTCACCCACCTGGGTGATTGACATCTATCTGGACTTATCACTTATTGGTGATAATTACAAAATAATCACAAGTTATTCTCTGTCCCTTAGGGAGACACACAGACCTGGCCATTACATTTTTACCTTGAGGCCTGGCTGTCTTCATGCACTTCCAGCTATAATTCTGATGTCTTTATTCTCCATTGACTTCCTTGACAGCCCAATCCCTGTCTTGACTGTCCATTAATTTCTAACTTAGCTCCCTATAGTAGTATTAGTCCGAATCCCTCTAAAGAAAATATGTGAGATGGGGGAACTTATCTGTGAGTCTACTGCTGACCATTTGGTTTATTATGGTTAGCAGCTGTGGGTTGCAGTAGGTTTGAGTTTTATCTCGAAGGACTTTTTAAGGATAATGTTAGCATCTTCAGTCACTGTGTCAAGGAAATGTAGTTGCAAGTAATAGATTTTCCTAAAGTAAAGTCCTGTAGCAAGCAAACCTCCATTAATCGAACAGAATGTCTCCACATATCTCCACAGTTTTTCCTCTGTTGTTTCTTTATTACTAATTTCCAACAACTTTGGAGATTTTATGATTGCCTGGAGTTCTTCCACCGGCACTTGCAAATCATTACTCAAAGACTTCAGTGATGAATCATCCACTCCAAACAGGACTTGGAAGTGCTTTAAATTTGCCTTCAGCTTCTTCACGTCATCGACACTGATCATGCCCATTGTAGGCAAGGTAGCCAGTAGTCCGGCCTTGAAGGCTTCTAGCCAAATATGCTGCTTCAGGGACTCCCGCTTTCTTTTAATGGCTGCCTCAGTGACATTAGGCAAGGAAAGCATAAAATTGTGGTGCTTTTCAACAGGGATATCATTTTTTAAGGTGTCCACCAGGATTGAAAAATCAAATTTAGATAAATTGTGGTTTGAGATTAAAAATATTGGTGGCTCAGTCATGTTGTATTCCTTAAATGTTTTTACACAGTAGTTTCGGATTGTCTGCAAGACTGTTTCTTCATTAAATGTGGATGGCTTATTTCTTTTCTCATTTCTTATGTCAGAGTCCACTTTGGTTCTCACGAAGTAGAAATGTTTTTTCATACTTCTAATAACTTTGGCCAGGTCTATATCATTTTTTCTGAAGCGTGTAGCAGAAATAATAATAAAAAAGTCATACTCAAAAAACTGTACCTTCTCAAGATAATCTTTTGGCTTGAAATTGGGGGTTCCAATGCCAGGTAGGTCCCATATCTTCACATTGGGAACAGTCGGGAAAGTGTATGAACATCTTTCCATCCTTGATTCATACATCCCAACGGGAGCTGCATCTTTGGATTCATGCTTAACCCCTCTCAGGACATTGATAAAACTGGACTTCCCTGTTTTTGATTCCCCTGTTACAGCAATGTTGAGTGAGATATTATCGATTTCTTTTAATGCAGCAGTGATCACAGAATTTGCCCCCTGAATGTCTCCTTTTGTCAAGTGTAACTCGATTGTGCTGACAGTCTCTTGAGAGATGAGTTGGTTCTTCATATTTGAGTTCTGAAAATATTTAAAGCTGGAGACCAAATCTTGGTGTTCTTTAGCCATAGGTGTATCAGAGAACTTCTGGGCCATGACTGTGAGTAAACAGAGTAACTAGAAGAGAAGGAAAAATAGAGTTGAAAGAGATTGCTATGCCAGAAGATTATCTTTGTGTTTTGCTCTTCCTCAAGATGTACAGCCTCAGTGCTATTTCTCTTAGTTATGGCCTGACCATTGAGCTTGATGTCCAGATAAAATTATAATAATTAGGGCTGAGATTTAGCTCAGTGGTTCTGGCGCCTGCCTCGTAAGTGCAAGGTCCTGAATTCGATCCCGGTGACCACGTATAATGCTGGGCGTGGTGGCTCACGCCCACCAGCAATCAATATGACATAGGTGTGGTGCCTCACGCTACATTGTGAGCCCAGGGCCAGCCTGAACTACAAAGTGAGACACTGTCTCAAAAAAAAAATTATAATAATTAAGTACATCACTCCCATTGTAGTGCTAATGTTATTGATCTTTTGTTGGTGCAACAACTGAAGTTTAGAGACCAGCACTAGAAAGGTACGTGAACTCAGAAGACAGTCAGTATTTGGTCCTGGCATTCTGACATCAACAAAGACCTAGCACATAAGGGAAGCTTCTCTATGAAATAGTACAATTTCGAGGGGCCGGAGATTTAGCTCCGTGGTTCGGCGCCTGCCTTGCAAGCGCAAGGTCCTGAGTTCGATCCGGTAACCACATACAATGCTGGGCGTGGTGACTCACGCCCACCAGCAATCAATACCAGTACCACAGTGCTGGGTGTGGTGGCTCACGCCTATAATCCCAGCACTCGGGAGGCAGAGGCAGGAGGATTGCTGAGTTTGCAGTGGCTTGCCTGAGCTACATAGTGAGCTCAGGGCCAGCCTGAACTACAAAGCGAGACCCTGTCTCAAAAAAAAAAAAAAAAAAAAAGTACAATTTTGATAAGTCACCCAGCGTCCTAAGTAGGAAGACTGTTGGACATCAAAACAATTGAAGTGAGCCAGAGGTATGTCACCTAGGGAGAAAAATCTCCCATGCATACCCAGAAAGCAACATGGTCAAGAGAAACTGTGACATACTCTGATGGCTGAAACTGATGGGAATTGAGAGGTTCTGTGCTTGGTTCCAAGATAATGCCTGAGGGGACTTAATTAACCTTGACAAATAGCAAGAGGTTAATTTTTATCTAATTTAAGTCTCACCATAATTTGGTCTTGAACACCCAGTGGAAAAGTATAAATAAAAGATATACAAAGTCTAGAATATTATAATAAAGCTAGATAGGAGGAGGGGCTTTAATTGCTGAATGACTCTGTCAGTTTCCAGTTACACCAATAACTGATCACTGTTATGAATCATTAGAAAAAAACTATGATAAATTTTATAAGAGCTCAACAGCAGCTTTAAAATGTTTTTAGCTAGGGCCAGAGATTTGGCTCAGTAGTTCCAGAGCCTGCCTCATAAGCGCAAGGTCCTGAGTTCGATCCCGGTAACCACATACAATGTTGGGCGTGGTGACTCATGCCCACCAGCACTTAGTACCACATACCACAGTGCCGGGCGTGGTGGCTCACGCCTGTAATCCCAGCACTTGGGAGGCAGAGACAGGAGGATTGCTGAGTTCGAGGTTTGCCTGGGCTACCTAGTGAGCTCAGGGCCAGCCTGAACTGCAAAGCAAGACATTGTCTCAAAAAAAAAAAAGTTTTTAGCTAAAATTATTTTTCAAAATTACTAAATTTTTTATTTTCTTACAGCTGAGATTAAATTATGATAAAATATCAGACTTATAAATAACCTTCATTAGTAGAGGGGGTTTAAGACCCAACTGGTTATAATTGCTATTCTACTCCTTTAAGAAGTTTTTAAATATAGCTCTTTCCCCAACCTGCTTATTTTAATATTCATATTTTCATTATATATGCTCTAAGTTTTAAAATATTTTCTTATTTTTGACCATAGGCTGCCAAATTCTAAGTGATCACATGGATATAACAAACGACCAATGTGCTAGATTCCTTTTACCAGGGTCCACCAGACTGACTTTACAAAGAGAGTTTGTAACTGCTAGCCTATAGCATGATTTTTATTTTAGGTCTATTCAATTCATTCCCTGGAAAGAGCCCCTAACTGCAGTCCTCCCTGCATCGATCCTTCTCAGCTCCAAGCATTTAGATGGAAACTGTGCCTCTTCTCTCCTAACTGCTGTTGGTGAAAGCTGTATAGGGAAAAATGTATATTATAGACAACTAAGCCAATTAAACACATTATAGGTCCTTATAATCCATAGGGATGAGCCATTGTTGGACATGCTCATTTTTCTCTAAACACATAATAACAACAAAAAAGGAAGAGTATGACTACTTCCAAAAGCTCGATTCGATACTATTCCTTCATTAAAAATTTGACAAATCAATCTTAAATATAATTACAGCTGGAAATCACTCAAAGTAATAGCATTAGCAATCTGAAAGTATAATGTAGACATAATACATTCCTTCTCACATATGCACACACGTGAGATCAGGTAGCAATATACAGTCAATTAGTCATGCATGTGACATTCTAGAAGCTGGAGGAAATAAGATTGTCTTTGAAATGGTCTTTCA
Organism: Thryonomys swinderianus; assembly: GCA_004025085.1. Taxonomy (NCBI): domain Eukaryota; kingdom Metazoa; phylum Chordata; class Mammalia; order Rodentia; family Thryonomyidae; genus Thryonomys; species Thryonomys swinderianus. Next base: position 10,070 of record PVIC010034492.1, read on the forward strand.
ACTAGCTCACATTTGCTATTCTTACTTTTTCTCCTCCCCAAACTATCTTTTCCAAGGAATCTCGCGTCAGTACACTGACCCTTATCATTCATCAAGGCAACACTGAACAATTCTTGCATCATCTTTGATCCTCTCTTTCTGTCTAATCTTGGGTGAAATTTGCCAGTGAACACTTTTGGCTCTGTGAGGGTTTATGCGGCGAGTGCCAAAGCCTGTTGTGCACATGGAGCTGGAGCAGACTTGCTGTGAGGAGGGAGGAGTTGTCATCTAGTCAGAAGGGGAAGGTTGCTCGGGCCTGGTCTGGACGGGCGAATCTCCCTCCCCAACGCTTCCGGTCCCTTCCTGCCTGCGGCTGTGGTGGACTGAGCAGCTTCTCCGCACTGTGCCCCTCCGCTGCCGCGTTGTTACTCGCCCAAGCAGGTAGTGACACCAGGGACTGGAATGTGAGCCACACGAAATACCTCTCAGAGTTTTGGGTGTCGGCTCCTGAGTCTCAGGGGTGGGGACAGAGACTGAGACAGGCTGTATCTGCAAATTAGTTCATCCTGAATCACTGGCCACAAGCAGCTATGCTGCCTTCTCTAAGGTATCACCATTTCTAGCCTGGATTATGGTCAGCCCTAGCCAGAGTGGCACTTTTAATGAATAAGAGCTCATGTCCCTCCTCTCCCCAAAGCCGTGACAGGGATTCTTGCTTCACTCTGAGGGAATTCCTTCACATTCCCACAATACGTACCACACATGCCTTTAACTCATTTACGACTTTTGGGCCCCTTGGCTTCTGCATTCCAACCACCCTGTTACCCCAAGCCATGCTCTTAGCTCAGGGCTTTTGAACTAATTGTTCACACATTCGTCATTGGTTCCCCCTTGATAGTCACAAGGTTCTGAATTCAACCGCCGACCCCTCAGTCTACTTAAATTATGTCACACAGGATGGACATGGGCAGGTGGGAAGGTCAAGAGAAGGAGAAGAGGAAATTCAGATGCATTTAATGTGCACATTCCAACTCTTCACAAGGAATATAGGTTATATACTACAGATGTACTAATAAAACTATATCACACTGTGTTTAAATTTGGTGTCCTCATTAAGATCAAAATTTGTACCTGTCCCCACAATTAACCTTCATTATATCTTTAGCACTTTCAACTATGTATATTTATTTACTGTCAAAGGCCTGCAATACAATTGAGCCTCTAGGTGGCAGTATGGGTTTTTGTTTTGTCCTCTATTACCTATAGATACAAAAATGTGACGATTCATTTTTTTTTTTTTTTTGAGATGGTCTCCCTTTGTAATTCAGGCTGGCCCTGAGCTCACTACATAGCCCAGGCAAGCCTCGAACTTAGCAATCCTCCTGCCTCTGCCTCTCGAGCGTTGGTATTACAGGCACGAGTCACCACACCCAGTATTGTTGTATGTGGTTACAGGGGATCAAACCAGGGACCTTGAGCTTGCTAGGCTGGCACTGGAACCACTAAGCTACATCTCCAGCCCCACCACTTTTGAGGAACTGAATGGAGTGACTGAGGAAATCACTTCAATGCTGTTGTGAACACTAGTGCCTGTTCTCTGGTTCTAACTGGTCTAAGGGTCACAGAAATGCAAGCCCATTGATAGAGAACGTGCTTGAGGACTCTGACAGAGGTCAGGCAACATGCTGGTGGGAAGCAGGCCCCCCTTAGTGTCAGGACACCCCGTGCATATGAAGCCACACAAGCACAGAAAGGGACACTGCAGACTGTCCTGCCTCTGTCTCATCTACAGAAAAAGTGAAAGAGCTGTGCAGGAAAGACGTGTGTCCAGAACTGTGTGTTCTGACTGTGGACACAAGGTCCTCTGCATTCCAAGAGCGGAAATGTTACTCACGTGCCTGTAATCATGGCTATTGCTTAAAAACAAACAAAACAGGGGCTGGAGATTTAGCTCAGTGGTTCCGGTGCCTGCCTTGCAAGTGCAAGGTCCTGAGTTTGATCCCGGGTAACCACATACAATGTTGGGTGTGGTGACTCACACCCACCAACAATCAATACCATATACCACAGTGCCTGGTGTGGTGGCTCATGCCTGTCGTCCCAGCACTCGGGAGGCAGAGGCAGGAGGATTGCTGAGTTCCAGGCTTGCCTGGGCTACATAGTGAGCTCAGGGCCAGCCTGAACTACAAGGCAAGACCCTGTTTCAAAAAAAACCAAACCAAAACAAAACACCCCAAAAGCAGAAATATAAAATACAAAATCTCCGCGGATTTTTTGAACCTAATTAATTGGAATTTTGCTAGTGGCATCCACATATTTATCAGTGAAATCTGAAACACAATGTTAGATAAATAACTCATGAATAAAACCAATGTCCAGTGGCTTGATGCCCACAAAATATTTATGAACTAGAAGACAACAAACAAAATATAAGGCAGAAAGTATAACATATGCATTCTTTCACCCTTACCGATAGGTCAGGACATAGAGCCTTGGGTATTCGAAAGTACAAAAGGTTTTCTGGGAAGATACAAAATCCAGAATGACAGACAGATCTTCAAAGAACCAGGACACCACGACAAAGAAGCAGTGATAAGGAAAATGGCCAAGAAGAAGACATGCCAGTGCCTCTGAAGTGGTTTGGGGTGTCACGCTGAGGACACTTAGGGGCATTTCTGGTGGGCACAGCTGAGAGGGTAATGCTAGTGGTTTATGGGTTGGAGACCAAGGATGCTGTGAAATATCCAATAGCATATAGTACAGGAACATCTACGTGCAGCCTACTCCTCACTCCCACACCTACACCAGGATATGATCAAACCCAAGTAACACCAAGGTGAGCTACTATGGTTTCTGGGAAAAAAGTAAGCAGCCCCGTGTTTCCTTGTTCAGGTTCCTGATACCACAGCACAGTCCACAGTGCATAGTTCAGGCACTGTATAGCACAGGTTATAGGGTTGAGGGGCAATCAGGAAGAAATTACTTTCATTATTTTAAGAACATCTGGGAGATGAGCTCATGGATGGTTAGGCCAGTTGTTGTGCTTAAGTAAAGAAAAGCACACAGAAATGTAAAGAAACTCATCCAGCGTGACAGAGTGCAAAGTAAGGACTAAGGTGCAGACAAATAGCAGGAATCGGTCTGACCCTTGAGATGGCCACACAGGGGTTGCTTTTCATACCAGACCTCAGAGAAGACAGAAAGTTGGGGGAACCATGAAGAACTCAAGGGCCTGGAGAAGCAGCAAGCAAGCAACATGCAACCCATCCCTGGCTGCAACTGGTAATGCAGATAATTTAAGAGAATCCAGCGAGCTGTGTGTCTCAGGGAAGGCAGGAGCAGCATTGTGAACCAGAATGGAGTCTAGGAACAGCATTTACGGCCCAAGTCCTACAGTGGGATCATCCCTGATTGTTGACCAGAAGATAGGGATAAAAGAGAGTAATAAAAGAGAAATTAAGCCTGCAAGTGACAGTGGATACAAAACTGCATCTGTATTTACTGAGGAAGCAGGCAGGCCTCTCCTGGGCATGGACATACATCACTAAAGGGGCACCTCCTGCTTCAAAAGAGGCCTTCTAAGTCAGAAATCAGCTCTGTCCTCCTCCTGAATTACCAGAAATACCTGTTATTGGCTGATGTAGTTCAGGGCAAAGGCTTGTCCTCCACTGTGATCCAGTCTCTTCCCTTGAAATCTTTCTCTGCTCAGCCGCTGCAAGCTGCAAACACAGCAGCAGAATTAGATTTGTACAGTCACCCAATCTCTCTCCCAGCTGCCAGGTTGCTGCCAGCCAATCCCTGAGCAGCACAACTCCACAGCATTTCAAGCTAGATGGCTTCTGGGAACAGAGAAGTGAAACTAAAATATTACAGTTCTTGTTTCACTTTCCTGTAGCTCACTCAAATATGAGAAAAGAACTTGCACTGCCCTGAAATAAATGAAGGCTTGAGAACACAGGGAAATAATTCACTAGCAAAGTGGGAACGCTTTCTATGATCACAAGACAACCTGAGTGCTGACTTCTCCGATAACATCCTAAACTAAGATTCACACTATGGAACTGCAAAGGCCAACTGAGACTGGTCTTAGACTCCCTACTTCCAGCCTGGGAATGATTATCAGTAAAATATGGATCAGTTTCCTTGCAGAGGTTCTAAAATGCACTTTTCTTTTTTTTTCTAAAATGCACTTTTCTTTTTTTTTCCCCCCCTCGGGGGGAGTTTGATCTATTGTGTCTACTAACTCAGTTAAAGATTGAACAAAGAATAAGTCAGAGCATTTTAATTTTTAAATAAAATCAAAAGTACTTTTACCTACATATTATAAAGGGTGCAGGTAGTAAAACAAGATTAAATAGAACTTAGATGACTCTACCTTTTATTAATTGAATATTATTTTGATTGCCAGTGGGCGTGAGTCTCCACGCCCAGCATTGTACGTGGTCACTGGGGATTGAACTCAGGACCTTGTGCTTGCAAGGCAGGTGCCAGAACCACTGAGCTAACCCTCCAGCCCAATTGAATATTATTTTATTTATTTTTATTTATTTATTTTTTTGAGACAGGGTCTTGCTTTGTAGTTCAGGCTGGGCCTGAGCTCACTATGTAGCCCAGGCAAGCCTTGAACTCAGCAATCCTCCTGTCTCTGCGTCCTGAGTGCTGGGATTACAGGCGTGAGCCACCACACCCGGCTGAATATTATTTTAGAATCAAACATCTTTTAAGGAGTCCTTCTATAGGCATAAGCCAATCTCAATGTTCCAAAAAGTCCAAAGTGACAATTAATTAGTGCTTTGGTAATCTGTAAAGCAGCAGTAATAATAAATCCATTTACAGCATTAATAAAACACATGGAAATGCCTGAATTTTACATAAGGCAAACTCAAAACCTTAATTTTCTACAAAAACTACCCACTCTTATAAAAGTAAGCCTTTGATTTTTACCAATAATTCTATTAAAAATGAAGTAAAACCACTTTGAAAATCAGTTGGAGATTTCTCCAAAAAATAATAATAGAAATTCCACTTGATCCAGTGATACCTTGTCTGGTTATCTTCCTGAAAGGGCTAAAATCATCATACCACAGTGACACATACACATCCATGTTTATAGCAGCACAGCTCATGATAGCAACATCTCAGAAGGGGCCTATTTACCTATGTGAGTGAATAAAGAAAATGGGGTATTTACATCCAGAAAGTACTGCTCAGCCATAAAGAAGGGCAATCTTGAATCACTGGTAGGGAAATGATAAACCCTAATTCAAACCATAATTCTAGGTGAAATAAGTCAGTTAAGAAAGCTTAAATAACACCCGGTTTTTCTGAGAGAGTCAAAATATGAATATTGTGAAAAGCCATGTTGAGAAACATGGAAAGAGACTATGGAGTGGGAAGGAATCTGGGAAGAAGGGCGATGGCTGTGGGGCAGGGAGAATAAAGTGATTAAGATGTGATATGTATGTGTGTGAAGCTCCCAAGCTGAGAGTAATCACTACGGATTATAAACATGCACTAATAAAAAACTTTTAAAAACAAGTAAAAAATTTAATGAACACTGTACCTATTGAATACTGGTTATTTTTCCATGCAAGTGCAAGAATTTGAAAACTAAAACAATCATTGGTGGTTTATACAATCGCCTGATAGGTCCAGTTCTGGATATTTGTGTGCAATGTCTCTAGACTTCATTCCAAGCGAAAGAGGTAGTGATGCTAAGGAACAGTAAAGAGAAACATAGCAGTGCAGCTAACTGCCTATTGGATTAGGCCCCACTCCCCCAAGATGGCAGATATGTTGGCACTTTAACATCAATAATATTATGCTACAGAATACGCATCATTCTCCTGGGCAGTCATTCTATCCTGTAAGGTGACATGTGTATTATGAATTGGCCATTGGTACTTTTTCTCTTTCACACATTGAATAACCTCTACCAATTTAGATGCTATGACAGTATCAGTGGCTGATTTTGTCTGACTGCTTAGAAAGAAGTACAGGGAGGGCCAAAGAGAAAAAGGGCAAAAGAGATTTGCATAATTTCAAAGTTTATGGGGTGCCAGGCAAAGACCAAGACTCTCCACACTGGTCATATTAACTGGGTACACACAATGGTGAGCATCGTTTGACTTAGGGGCATCCGTGCTCTCATGCTCGATCTTAGGAAGATGCAAACTTCGTGCTGATGAGGGTGGAAAGGAGAGGAACAGACAGTAAGGGGTGTTTGAGCTGATCAGAAATCTGTCCCACCCCAGGTGAGACCTTTCTCTTGTATTGCTGCTTGGTTCTCAAAGAACCAGGATGTCTTTAGCTGCTGTAACCTTGCCTTTGACATTAGAGACCCACGGACTGCTGAGGCCTCAGCTGTGATGGGAGGGGGGACAGACTGATGTTTCCTTGTGCCACAGCCGGCTCTTAGGCCAGGCAACATCAGGCCTTAGTCATCTGTAGTTATACTTTAATTGTGAAATGATTTTCTTCCAAGTCTATGTAGAAATGCTCTCAACATGGTGGGAAGAATCCTGGCCCTTCTTTAGACCATATGTTTCTGGTGAAGAGCCACATACACCCACAGGAACTCCTCCCTACAGAGAGACTCTGTAGGAGATAAACGTGCAGAATAGAAGTAGAGTTCTACACAGACATCTCTGTGTAAGTTCCGTCCGGGTGGCTGCTGTGAAGGAACGATAAGTCTGATTCCTGTGAGGCAACATCCTTTGAAATGTCTCTGAGCTTCCAGGCCCTCAACCTGAAGAATATATAAACATACACTAACTTATGACAAAACTTAACTTCTTTAAGAAAAATATAACAATCAAATAAATGAAGTGCTTTATTTACACATCATGAAGTGTAGCAAACTGTAATGAGTCTGATAATGCCACGTATTTCTTCTGCATGTGGATTTAGCATGAGGCTTTCCTTCAGCCTCCCACACTGGATGGCAGCCCACGTGGTGTACTCCCTCACTGCCCTCACACTCTGAGGGGGTCACCCACTGGACAGGACTAAGCCCCATGTCTCCAGAGAACCTGGAGTCAGAGAGTCAGGGTGACCTCACTGATACAAGCATATTGGAAGTGTTTACATAAACTGTCATTCTCCATATGGATTCTCCAATTTTTTCCAATGGGAAACTTTTCAAGTTGTCCCCTGGGCTCTTCTGATAGTACCACATTTGGATTGTTTTATAACCTTTTTCCACTCCATGAGTGTTAACTCTGGGCCCATATTTTTCTATATTTCTATGGCACAGAGTCTTCAATATAGTATTGCTGGATCAAAGTGTAAGTTTTGCTTACTTTTTAAAGATATCCACCTTGGCATGGGTTGTGTCACTTTATAGAATATATGACAGCAAGTATTTATCTGCACTTTGAAATTGACACATTTTGCCATTTTCCATGTCTAACTAGCATTTATCCTCTTAGTTGGAGGATTGGTCATCTCTTCTTTGTTTAAGGACATTTATATATATATTTCTACAGGCTTTTAATATTACTTCTTTCTTATTAGATTTCAAATCCAAATATAGAAGAATCTGAAGCAGTGGGTGTTAATGGCTAAGAATTTGCTAAATGCAAACCTCTGGACTGCATTTCCATTCTATTCTCTTGTCTTTCTTATGAAATAGCTCCAAACATTAGTTTGTTTGGATTTTTGGTACAGGGAACGGAAACCAGGGCCCTTATGCTGAGCTGCATCTCTAGTTTTTAAAACTTTTTATTTGGAGGCAGGGTCTCATCAAATCACTAAATTGCCCAGATTAAGCTCAAACTTTTGGTCTTCTTGTCTCAGTCTCTCACAGTGTTATAGTTACAGGTATGTGCCACTATGCCCCACTAGAACAAAGCTTCTAAGTAACATAATATCTCTTTTTCTTTCTGTGTTACAATGTTCGTCTATCTCATGTTTTTTTTTTTTTTTTTTTTTTTTTTTTTTTTTTTTTTTTTTTTTTTTTTTTTGAGACAGGGTCTCGCTTTGTAATTCAGGCTGACCCTGAGCTCACTATGCAGCCCAGGCAAGCCGCTGCGAACTCAGCAATCCTCCTGTCTCTGCCTCCTTAGTGCTGGTATTACAGGTATGAGCCCCCACGTCCGGCACTGTGGTATGTGGTATTGATTGCTGGTGGGCGTGAGTCGCCATGCCCAGCATTCTATGTGGTCACCGGGATCGAGCTCAGGACCTTGCGCTTGCAAGGCAGGCACCAGAACCACTGAGCTAAATCTCCAGCCCTTTTCTAGTGTTTTTTTTTTTGTTGTTGTTGTTGTTTTGTTTTTTGAGACAGGGTCTCGCGTTGTAATTCAGGCTGGCCCTGAGCTCACTATGGTGCCCAGGCAAGCTGCCGCGAACTCAGCGAACTCAGCAATCCTCCTGTCTCTGCCTCCCGAGTGCTGGGATTACAGGCGTGAGCCACCACGTCCACGTCCGGCATTGTATGCGGTGTTGATTGTTGGTGGGCGTGTCTCCACGCCCAGCATTGTATGTGGTTACCGGGGATCGAACTCAGGTCCTTGAGCTTGTGAGGCAGGCGCCGGAACCACTGAGCTAACCCTCCGGCCCTTTTGTAGTGTTTTTAAAAATGGATTTTATTGGTACATTTTATATATACATTGTGATCACATTCAACATTGAGAATTTGTTGCAGTACGTGACACTTTTTTTTTTTGAGACAGGGTCTCGCTTTGTAGTTCAGGCTAGCTCTGAGCTCACTATGTAGCCCAGGCAAGCCTCGAACTCAGCAATCCTCCTGTCTCTGCCTCCCAAGTGCTGGGATTACAGGCGTGAGCCACCACGCCCGGCTACATGACACATTTTGATTCTCATTTTTTCCTGTTCATCTGCCCTCCCTACAACTTTTCATTATTTTTATAGATATGGTAACATTCCTTAAATCATGCCTGAATAATTGCTTTTTCCTTTAATACTAAGACAGTTGTTCTAAAAATATATAAATAATTTTTCTTTTGGAAATATTTTGGTATTATTTTTATCATTATGGAATATAACATATAGAACACTAACATCTATTTATATTTAATTCTAAGCAAACATATTTCTTTTGCAGCCACATTGAGAAAAAACCAATATGAATATTATATTCATAGGGAAAGAAAATTCTGATCATCAAAAGTAAAAAATAGAAACAAAGTTTATTTATATAGGGGGTGGAGCTTCAAAGGAAGACGGGAATGGGAAAAATAGGAATCAAAATATATAAGGTACAGGTACAAATTTTCAATGATGATTGAGATCATAATCCATAACTAAAATGTATCAATAAGCTCAATAAATAAAAAACATTTTTTTTTTTTTTTTGCTTTTTTTTTGGAGACAGGGTCTTGCTTTGTAGTTCAGGCTGGCCCTGAGCTCACTATGGTGCCCAGGCAAGCCGCCGCGAACTCAGCAATCCTCCCGTCTCTGCCTCCCGAGTGCTGGGATTACAGGCGTGAGCCACCACGCCCAGCGTTATATGTGGTAACCGGGGATCGAACTCAGGTC
>PVIC010034493.1:0-19567 GCA_004025085.1 Thryonomys swinderianus
CGCAGCTCTGCACGCAGACGAGCACGCACAGCAGAGCAAGGCCCGGGTCTGAGGGCCGGAGGACTGCCGCAGAGACGCCACCGAAAGGAGGTCTCGGGGCCTTACTCACTCTGAGCTCCACGCCACCGTCTCAGCTACAACTGTCTACATGATGCCTGACACGCCCTTCAACAGTTCTGCAGGAAAATGTGTGCTCTCCCTTTTCACAGACTGCAGGCCTGCAGACCTGAGCCCTGCGGGATCCCTGACCGGAAGTCAGAGTGTCCTCTCTGGGACACTCTTTGCAGGAGTTTCTGCTTCCACTTTGAATAACACTGCGACCTTCCCTACAGGCAATTTGCCCTGGCATTTGGGAAGATAATTGGGTAGAAACTTGTAATCTCTTTGTAGAAAAATTCTGAAGAGGATTTGCTGTGTTCTGCATCCAGCAGCTGAAGAGTAACTGTCTTCCCTGGCAGGTTCACGCTGCTCAGACTCCCAAGCCCACGACCTAACGCTTGGAAACCAGCCAACGGAGGAGGGAGGGAAAAAATATTTTCACCATTGCTGCAGGAACTTTCCAAGAGTTATTCCTGGAGCTGAGAGTGTTGACACCAGGCTGTCAAAGAGAGAACAGGGAAGGACTCTAATTTGGAAACATTTTAAACTGTGTGCTTGACAATGTATACTAGATGGAAGAAAAAAAACACCACAAACTAGGTAGCTGAACACAGGCCGGCTCCTCAGCAGCCCCTGTTAGTGCAATAATCTCATTCAACACAGGGCGGTTAGGGCAGTAATTGCTGGAGTCAAATTCTACTTTGTTACTTAGTAACTACCTGACTCTGAATAAATGAGATTCTCAGTATCCCAATTTCCTCACCTATGAAATGAACTCAATAATACAGATCTTATGAAGTTTAATTTCTTTCATACTTATGTAACATGCTCTCAGTGGTATAAGAGGGAGGTATTACTACGGTAATTACTTTCAGTGGGCTGTCCCAACAAAGGCCTTTAGTCCAGCTACAGAGATGGGGTGAGATGGGATAACGAATCTCTCCCCACTGAGGCATAGACATGGGAAGGTTGCCTTCTGTCAACATTTAGCAGGAAAAGAAATAGAATATGAGCAAAATAATGGCATGAAGAAGTTAAACAACTAAGCTATTAAAAATGCAAGTTCATCCCATGGGCACTCATATTTTCTAGGAGAACATGGCCACAAATTCTCATATCTTTGCCAGTCTTTTAATTATTTCTTCCCTATACACCATGCTTTGAAAGGATGCATTTAATATGTCCTCATTAGGTAATAATTTAAAAGCTTCAGTTACATATGCTCTCTAGAGCTGAGAATAAATGCCCAATGGAGCTCTTGAAACAATTTAAAGCACCAACCTATTCAGAATCAATAGAATTCTACTCTGAAGGAGAGTGTGGTAGTGTGAATTCACCCAAATGCTCTGGATGTTCATAAGATTTCTGAAGCCAACTAAATTCATCAAAACTATCATACAAATGTGAGCTGCCAGGAACCACCATGAGGTTGTTTTTCTTTCTGTGATTCACCAGCAAGAGCTTAGACCTAAATCTCGGTGACCACCAAGCTGGACAACAACCTTTAGATGGGTGATGTGGTGGCTCTGGGCTGGAGCGCTTACCATCCAGTAGCTACACACAACAAGCTACTTCTTATAAAGTGATTTTATATGACATCTCAGTTGGGGAAGAGAAATAACAAAAAGGAATCACATTCTCATGGCAGTTACCTCCAAATTTGTTCATGCCTCCTCTCTGAGCTTGGCGTTCAAGTAGGAATTTCCCAAGTGAAACCCACCACCATTATCCAGTGGGACTGGCCATAGAAAGTGGAGAGTCACTGTTTGTAAAATGAAGCTGAAAGCAACGGCTCTTGCAAGGAGGTTTGTGGGTCAGGCCCAGCCGCCCCACCCCCATCCTGCTCAGGTTTTTCTTCAGAGTTCCCCTTAGGAACAGCAGCAGTCATGCTGATCAGCCTGCGCGTTGCAGCTAAACTTCAAAGTCCAGATCCCACCTCCAATCACCTCACAGCCCTGCGGTACAGGGTGAGGTAGCAGCCCAGGGGCAGTTACCTCTCTGAGCCTCAGTTTCCTTTGTGTAAAATGGTACTGATGAGAGCGTCCGCTCCCCAGGCTGTTGCAAAGGGCTTCAGAGAGAAAGGAGCTCTTCTCCACTGCTGGTGGGAACGTAGACTGTGCAGCCACTATGGAGATCAGTGAGGAGATTCCTTTAAAACTAGGACTCGAGGCACCATTTCACCCTGCTATTCTCCTGCTAAGGTTGTACATGAAAGAATGAAAAGGTTCATACCACAGCAACATATGTGCATCCATGTTCATAGCAGCTGAGTGTGTGATAGCTAAATCGTAGAAACAACCCAAATGCCCCTCAACTGGAGACTGGATAAGGAAGGTGTGGTTTTTTCCATAAAATGGAGTATTACTCTGCCATAAAGAATGATAAGTTTGGGCCGGAGAGTTAGCTCAGTGGTTCCAGCACCTGCGTCGCAAGCGCAGGGTCCTGAGTTCAATCCCGGTAACCACATACAATGCTGGGCGTGGAGACTCACGCCCACCAGCCATCAATACCACATACCACAGTGCCAGGCGTGGTGGCTCACACCTGTCATCCCAGCACTAGGGAGGCAGAGACAGGAAGATTGCTGAGTTCGAAGCTTGCTCAGAGCTTCGAAGTGAGCTCAGAGCCAGCCTGAACTACAAAGCGAGACCCTGTCTCAAAAAAAAAAAAAAGAATGATAAGTTTGAGACATTTATACTCAAAAGGATGTACCTTGTGGGCAAACTGATAAATGAAATAAATAGGTCACAGATGTGTAAATACTGTGCCATTTCTCTGGTATGAGAAATTGAAGATAATGTGAAATAGGAAGTAAATGTTCAAAAGGAAAAAGGAAAGGGCAGGTAGAGGAAAGTAAAAAATGGAAAGAACAAATATGATGGTTGAAAACAAGGAGCCTGGAGAAGTGGGAAGCAGGAGAGTGTGGCAGGAAGATGAACTTGGAGGCTCTCGGGCACCTGCTACCAGCTGAGCTTTATCCTATAGGCAACGGGCATCAGCACAGGGCCCTCGAGCAGGCAGCCAAGAGGACAGGGTGCGTGCCCCGGCAAAGCTGAACCCCACGGTGACCAGAGGGGCCGCAGAACACACAGGGTAAACACTTCAGGTGCAGGGGAGAGTGCCGAGGGATGAACAGGCCCCAGGGGCCTCTGCAGGCCACCTGGGCACCAGGAGGAGGAAGTCCGAGTGCCCAGAATCCTCTCCTCCCAGAAGAGCAGGGCTGCTGTGGGACCAATACCCAGAGGGCCCCGAGAGATGGGAGGAGGTTGGTGAGAAAGAATGAGTTACCTGTAAATATTCTGGCCTCGAGGTGTTGGTGAAGGATTTACCGGGAGATGGCCAGGCAAGAAGAAATAATACAGCACTAATTACATGTAAGAAATATCTAGAGACACAACCACCCATCCATATCCTCAGGCCTCCCCTCTGCAAACTCAACACCCATGGATGGAAAATGCATCTAGGTCTGCTGTGATTGTGTCTATAACAAACGTGTAGAATTTTCTCCTCATTACCATTAGATAGTGTAGTATAATAACTACCTAAGAGCACTTGTGTCCTAGTGGGCATCATAAGCCACCTAGAGACCACACAAAGTCCATGGGAGAATGTGTAGATTATATGCAAATTCTGCCCCACTTACGTAAAGGAGTGGAGAGTCTGTGAAGGGTCCTGGACTCAGTACCCCATGGAGACTAGGGCGATGCTCTTAGACGTCCCAGGCCTTCCACAGCTTCCCACACACGTTATTCCACTCGCGCTTACTGCACAGAGGGAGGCAGCTTTCTCATGACATCTTCCTCCCCACCAAGCCCCTCCAGCTCTTGCCTTCCACCTCCCTCCCTCCCCACTCCCCGCCCTCTGTGCTCATCCCTCTCCTAGTGTCTAAGAAAGACTCCTGGATTTGGGTTTTACACCCACCAAAGCAAAGGGCATCACTAAGAGTTCGGAGGTCCTCGGAATGACTAGGCGTCTTTGTCTCGGGATTCTCTCGGGCCAACTGGAATTAGACATGGTGCTGAGAAAGGTGCTGTTCTAGGTGCTGAAGATAGCGCGGAGGAAAAGGAAACGCTTGCCTTCACGGAGCTGGTGCTTTTCGGAGGGAGGGTGAGAGTAACAGATCAGAAAGGGGTGGGAAGGAAACCCTGTCTGAGACCAGAAGGCAGGAAGATGGTCTGGAGGAGTGTGAGGCCAGTGACAGAGGCAGCGGCGGCGCGGCTGGGCCGGCAGAAGTCACGCAGCCCTTCAGCCATGGACTCAGCTCGCCGGGTGGGTGCAAGAGGGGACTTGTCGGCTCCTGACCACTGTCCTCCATAGCAACCCTGTACACTCCCTCCCCCTTGACACTGGTGAACTCTCAGGCTGCTTTTATAGTTGTCCAAGTTTCACCTAGAAAATAAACTCCCGGTCCCTTTTGATCACCAAAACAGCTACCGCCACACCCCTTCCATTACAGTTGCTCTGGGCTGACTCAGTGTTGGAATTTATTCCTTCCATTGTCAGGGCACCAGCAGCCCCGAGTCTGTGACGTGTTGGGCTGCTGCTCTACCTGGAGTCTGCCTTGCTTGTTACTAGCCCGGGGCTGGGCTGACGGGAAGGTGCAGAGGAGCATACCATGTCTGCGCCTTGGTACTCTTGTGATCCGTCAGAGTTGCCCAGCCTTGGAGGAGGGAACAACTAGTTCTTTGTCCCTAGTTCTTTCTCTTAAAAAGAAGAACAAATAGAAGCAGAGAGTAGAGAGGTAGTTTCAGATAAAATAAAACTTGAAGAAGGGATCCTCTGGGCCAGAGATTTAGCTCAGAGTTTCCAGAGCCTGCCTAGCAAGCCCAAGGTCCCTGATTCGATCCCTGGTAACCACACATAACAATACTGGGTGTGGTGACTCATGCCCAGCAGCAATCAGTACCACATACCACAACACTGGGCATCGTGGCTCACACCTGTCATCCCAGCACTCAGGAGGCAGAGGCAGGAAGATTGCCGAGTTCAAGGTTTGCCTGGGCTGCATACTCAGCTTCAACTACAAAGTAAGACCTCGTCTCAAAAATATAAAAGAAGTGAACATCTAAACAAAGGGTCAGTAGGGAAAAGTGAGAAGCCATAAGGAGCTAAGTATGGTCAAAGGCTGAGTCTGAGACAGAGCTGAGGGTTGAGGAGGGAATCAGAGCAGTGCGGGAGCCGTGGGCAGCCTGGCTCGGTCCCAGCTCTCCGTCTACAGTGAGCTCCGCTGGCCGGAGCGTGAGGACCACTCGCATGTCACTTGGATATGATTTGAAAAGTCAGGAGCTGGTGTTTGGAAACGCTGCTTCCGACAGCAAGAATATTTCAGATTAGGAGATGTAGCCGTCTGATGGATGGGCGGTGCGGGCCGGGCTGGGAGGCAGCGCGACCCTAGCACTCAGAGGAGCCTCCGCAGCCCTTGTGTTTTATGCAGCGTCTCGGTCCTTTCGGACCCCAGAGGCTGACCGTTCGATGCCTGTGTCATCGAGGCCGGTTCCGTCGCGCTCTCTCCCTCAGCGCCTGGCTGGAGCCTGTCCGAAGACCTATCTCCTCGTCACTGGCCCAGGCAGCTCCTCCTCCGCCCCTCGCTGAGGCTACAGCTTCAGAGCAGTGCGCGGCTGGGAGGCTCCCTGAGACACCAAAGGCGGCAGACGCCCCCGGGTGCCCGCAAGGCCTCAAAGCCGCTGGCGCTTCCGGGGAGACACCTGCATGGAAGTCTGCCAGCAGCCTCTGCTCGGCTAGTCCAGTGCCCTGCGATTTTCCCTTCTGTGAGCTGAATGGCAGGGAAGAGGCCTCGAGTGACCACAGAAGACAAAGGCACTTCCTCGGCCTCTGCGTGGGGGAGAGAAAGGGTCCAGCACGCCCTTCTCCTGCGGAGAAGCAGGCCCACGCTTAAGGGCCCTTACCACGTGATGCCCCGGGGTGACACTGACCCTGTGACATGAGGGATGAGACTCCCACTTTTCAGCCTGGGGAAACTGAGGCATGGTGAGGTTGGGTGAATCCCTGAAGTCCCAAGGGGGTGAGAGGATGCAGAGAGCAGCCGGACCCGCCTGACCTCAGGCCAGTGCGAGCATCCTTCCTACAGATGATGTCAGGACCCCAAAGCGCAAGGACTCTGTCCCGTCTCCACCTGCGTTCATCACCTTCCTGTGGCTGGGACAAGACCCACAGCACCCACAACTCCAGGGAGCAGAGACACATGCGGCCTGCAGTTTCCAGGGAGTTCAGTGTGAAGTCAACAGGCTTCAAGGCAGGAAGGGCATTATGGGAAGGCCCGATGGGGCAGCGTCCACATGGGCAGAGACCCGCTGGGCCTGATGCTTCCGGGGAGCATGATGGACCCGGGTACAGGTGAGAAGGGAGGGGCGGCGGCCGAGGAGGGAGCGGATCAGCACAAGACACAGGGACCCACAGGGGTGAATTCGGTCAGCGGTAGGCAGGTGCACGTTAGTGATCGGAAGAAACCAGCCGTGTGAAACTGAGAGCAAAATGTGCAGAAAGAGCTGGAAGATGGAAAAGGCAGGTGAATTGTAAGAGAGAACAATGTGTCTGAGAGAAACTTGGAGGTACAACTGGAAGATGTTCTGAGTCTGTGGAGGAGAATGTAAGAGAGCAGGTAAGGCCTTTAGCTCGAGAAGCCAGGAAAACAGGAGAGCCAGCAAGGGACCCACTGCTCAGAGGCACTGAGAGAATCCATTGCTAAACACACACACACACACACACACACACACACACTGCAAAAAGCCAAGAGAAGCAGGAGCATGCTAGCAAGTTAGCAGTGCTTATCCTTCATAAAAACAGGCCTTCCAGAATTTTCCAAATATGCTAAATGAGAGTGAATTCTATTTGCCCGTGGAAATTGAAACAATTTTTAAATTACTATTAGTGATAGCTCCTTTTTCAAACAAGGATTATGTCTTCCTAGCTTTAGGAGCTGCCTAAATACACACACACACACACACACACACACACACACACACACACTCGTGCAGAGGAAAAGCTGAGACTCAGAGATGCAGAACCGGCAACGGACACACATCAACTGAGTGGGGGCATCGCGATTTGAACTCGGGTCTGTTTCACACCAGAAGCACAGGTGTGATTGGACATACATTGCTTCTGTGGAAAACCCACTAATGAAAGTCGATTTCAAAGCAGATTTTCATGCCGAAGCTCCAAAGTTCAGCTGCGCGAGCCAAGGAGGTGGTGGAGGCGCCTCCCGGGAGGTGCGAGGTGGGCGTGTCGCTCCAGAGAGCGCAGAGAGACCGGCTTGGGGGACGGCGTCCCGGAGAAGGCCACTGCGGCTGCAGCAGGGGCGGGGGGTCTGGGCGAGCGCGGGCAGGAAGGGAGGGACGTGCCGAGGCCGGCCAGGGAGTAGAGGGGAGAGGCGCAGAACGCAGAGGCTGATGCCCGGAGACTCGGGTCACTGAGGCTTTGGGGGAGTTTCGTGATGATCTCGATAAACGAACATGTCCTAGGCCTCTCCAGACAGAACGCCAGCGAGAGGGGGCGGAGGAAACGGCCTTCGAGAGTGGAATCGACAGGGGCTGTTGTGGCAAGTGCCTGTAGTTCCAGCAGCCGGGAGGCTGAGCCAGAAGAACTGAAAGCCAGTGTAGTGAGACCCTGTCTTTAAAAAATAAATACCAAGAGAGAGAGGGAGGGAAATAGAAGGGGGTAGCAGAAAAGCTATAGGGACGTGTCCTGTACAGATTCCCTGTGCTAGACGCTATCATTGCATATGCTTAAGATCTACCAACAAAGGCTTCTCTATTAACAAGTTAGAGTTATGTTCTGTGCGGTGCCCACTGGCCACAGGGAATGTGATGGTTACATAGTACGATCATCTATTTCACTGAAATCGTCTCTTTCCCCGTTTACATTTTCCTACTGAACCCTAAATCCCAGCAGCAAAGAGCGCTTCGGCACCGGCAGCTGAGAACAAAGTGTGTGCCGGGGTCTGTCACCCTCCGGAGCCAGCCTTGTGCAGAGCGGGCAGCAGCCGCGTGCCCCTCACGCTCCCCCGGGGGAGGTGGGTCTCAGCTGGCACGGGCCCTCGAGCCTGGCGCCTCCGCGCTCTGGGAGCCGAGGCGGGGGTCAAACACCGGAGCGGTGCTGGGCGGGAGCTTCCGGCTCCACGGATGTCCCTGGGCAAGTCTGCAAGAGAGGGGCAGATGTCGGCACACACCGGCAGAGCGTCTGCCGGCACTGGGCCGTCTCTGCCCTGTCCCCGGCCCCGGAGGGAGGCCATGTTGCCGGTGGGGACACTGGAGCTCAGAGCAAGGAGAGCTCCACGCGTTAGGGCAGCAGAGAAAACAGGACCGGGCTCTCCCCGGGACGAGCTGGAGAGGGACGAGCAGGGGCCCAGCTCCTCCCCAGCCAGCGGGTCCCTCTCCCTCCTTCCGCCTTGTCCCCCATGTAGATGCCCCTCCGCAGACGGAGACAAAGCTGCCGTCCTAACGGCCAGTCCGAGGGCCCAGGTTCCTCCACTACAAGTGCCTTTTTTTTAATTGAATTCTTTATTGGCACATTTTATATACAGCTCACACTCGCACTCAACATTGGGGAATTTGTACCAGTATATGACAGAAGTTAATTCTCATTTTTACCCATATCCCTCCCCACCCCACCACCTCTACCCCTTATATACATGCTATTTCTTTTTCTTTCCAAATCATATTTATTCCTTCCCCTCATTACATTCCCCCACCACATTCCCTTTGAATATTTCCTATTTTACAAAATCTATCATACATTCTAGCACTCATTTACATCTACAGGTTCTCATACCAGAGAAAAGATGTGGTATTTACATATCTGGGATCTATTTATTTCACTTATTAGTGTGTTCTCAAGGTGTAACCATTTGCACATAAATGAGTGAAACTTGTCATTCTTTATGGCAGAGTAAAACCCCATTTTATTTAAAAAAAAAAAAAAACACATCTTCTTTATCCAGTCTCCGGTTGATGGGCATCTGGGTTATTTCCAAGATTGGGCTGTCACAAACTGAGCTGCTATGAACACGGGTGTACATATGTCTTTACAATATACTAGCTGTTTGTCAGACAAAGAGCTACTATCTAGAATATATGAAGAACTTAAACGAATCAGTCCTCGCAAGTTTAAAGACCCAGTTCAAAAATGGGCATCTGAAACGAACAGCCACTTCTCAGAGGCAAAAGTCAAAGCAGCCAAGACGCATATGAAGAAATGCTCAACATCACGGATCACTCGGGAGATGCAGCTGAAAACAACACGTGAAATTTCATCTCACTCCACAAAGAATGGCTGCTATTGTGAAATCAACCAGCAGTAAGTGCTGGCAAGGCTGTGGGGAGCAAGGAACCCTTCTCCACTGTTGCTGGGATTGTAGACTTGTACAACCATTGTGGAGACCAGTATGGAGATTCCTCAGAAAACTAGGATTAGAGGTCCCACGGGACCCTGCGATTTCCCTGCTAGGAATACGAGTGTCTTTGTGATGTCAGCTCCGGGAGCTGATAGTGGGAGCTTTAACGTCCTTTTCCGTTTTCTGCATCGCACTCATCCCAGGATGAAACAGGCCGCAGGGAAGGGTTTGCAACTCTGTTCTCAACTCCAAAGGCTCCCGAAAGATAACCCCACGCCTTGTGCAAAGTTATGACAGGAAGCCCCACCAGGCCCTGTGATAAGCTCTCTGCACACACTGCTGGAGACTGACAATTATTTGGCAAAGGCGTGGTGTCCGCCGCTCCAAGTGTGACTTTGGACCGGAGAGTCATAACAGGGGTCCGGGACTCAGCCCCATAACAGCGCCGTCTTGTTAGGGCCGGGCAGAGATTGCTTCCAGGAGGAAATCAGTGCTTCGGAACCCCTGCCTGGTGACAGTGATAACAGCAGTAGGGGCGACCTTGGAAACAGACTAAAGGACAGGGAGAGACGGGCTGAGCTGCCTGCAGTGCGGGCTCGGGGCGACAGCGTGTGAGCGCTAGAATCGCTCCTAGCCCTGTCCCCAGGGTTCGGCTGGATTTCACTCCCAGGTCTACACCTAATCGGTGACTCCTAATGTGTGGTCACGGCCTGACCATGAGATGAGAGAGTAGGAGGGGAGGAAAGACAGGAGGGGAAGGGGAAGTAAAAAGAATTAAGACGTGTTACATGCATGTACCAGTTCCCCACCATACATGTGACCAGTACGTGCTGAGAAAGTGTTAATACAAACAGATTTAAATGAAATAACTGGGTGTGCCCCCCAGCCAAGCTTCCCGCCCCCCTGGCTCCCCACCCCAGAAATAAGACGAAGGCCCTGGCACTGTGGAACTCTGGCCAGGCCACACCCTCGAGGCTCCTCCAGCCCCCTCTGCCCCTCACCCTGTGCTGCAAGAAGCCCACAGCTCCGGGCACCCAGACACAGAGGGAGGCTGGCCCGCTGCCCCTGGGCCTTGGCACAAGTTTGCTTCCTCGCTTGTGCGCCTGCCCCCCCGTCACAGCCGGCTCAGACACCCTCCCTCGGTCTGCCTCTCCCAGGACCTCGCGGAGGAAGGACCGCCGCCCGGCTGGGCTCCGCAGGCCTTCCCCCGCCTGCCTCTCGCTCCCCGCTTCTCTCTGACCCAACAGTTCGTTCACCCGTCCCTGCACCTGGCCAGACCCGGGGGTGCAGCCTCCTGCTCCTGAGGCTGCACAGCAGCTCGCGGGCCAGGCGGGGTCAGGGACACCGACACGGTTAGACCCAGGAAGAAGGGAGCGGCCCTCTGAAGAAAGCTCTCCGTCGGTCTCCTCTGAGCTTGCGTGGACCCTGGCATTGGCTGCAGGGGACAAGTGGGCACCTGCCCTGCCAGTGGCAAGCTAATTTAGGGGGCACGGCCAACAAATGCTGGCACGATTCGCCTATTTAAAATCAACATTTTTACTTCTGTTTAAAATTTATTTTAATTGGGAAATAATAATTGTGCATCTTACACACTACGGAGTGAAACGGGAGATTTGGGTACGTTGTGCCACACTAGGCAGCAGCTAAGTCAAGCACCTCTCTGTGGTGAAAATGTTTCGGATCTGCTCTGAACAATTTTGAAGCACAGGCTCCTTACCGGCCACCAGCCGTGTTCACGGCAGCCCTGCTCACGAGAGACGGAACGCAGAGCACAGAACAGACCTAGGATGGCCACACGAGTAGGTAGAGGGAGTGCGGGGGACAACGCAGCCTGATAAGGAAGGACATTCTCGCTCCCATGAACATGGAGGGCACTGGCCTAAGCGAAATATGCCAGGCATATCGTAAACCAAACGTCACACAATTTCATTTTCTGTAGAGTCTGCAAGTGTCAGATCCTAGAAGCAGAGCTGAGTGGCGGTCGCGGCTGGCTGAGGGGTGGAGAGAGGGGCCGAGCTGCCCCTGTGCACAGCGGCTGAATCGGAGCTGTGACAAAAGCTACCCAGGAGCGGGACGGGAATGACGGGGACACCAGTAGGCCGTGCCGCTGGTGTGAAATGTAAAGGGGAGCAAAGGTGAGGAAAGGTTAGTATTTAAGGCCATATTTTTAAAAATCAGAATTAAAGTAAGAACACCCACGCAAAACAAGCCACGCAAAATGAAAGCAGAGACCAGAATCTTGCCCAGCCAGGCGGGAGCCAAGGGAGAGAGGAGAAAGTGAGCCCTGTCAGCCGGGCTGCGCAGGTTTTCACGGGTACTAACCCCCCCGCACTGGAGCAGTTGAAAGATTATGTCAGGTGTATTAAAATTCATGCTGTTTTGTGTTTTAATATTTTTTGCTCCAAAGCAGAACTTATTATAATTTTGTTTGAATTTAAGTTAATTTGGGATCATATGAGGTCATCATTTATTTGGTCATGGGAGGGCGCCAGGCTTAGTAGTTCTCCCCAAAGCCCGCGAGATGAGAAGAGCAGGGTGCTACTGAGCATCCACATCTATGAAGACCAGGAGCGTGCTTTTCCTCTGTTGTTCCAGATGCGTGCTTTGCTCAGAACAACACAGCTATTTATTTGAAATTTCCAGTTGTGTTCATCATTGTCTTCGTGCACTACTCTTGATAGTTTAAAGTATTGCATTAAAATATAACTTATCTTGAATACTGAGGAGTCTAGGAGACAAACATTTAAATTTGGTGCCCAAAGTGAATCCTTCCCTCACTTGACCTTCAAATAAGCCTTCTCCAACAAGAGGTTAGAAGCTAGAAAGGCTCCCAAAAGAATGTATTGTCGAAAATAGTAGTAATCATGGCCACAGACAGAGGCACCATCCAAAGGGGTGTAGATACTTGTCACATCCTCACTACAACTCAGAGGTGGGTGTCAGCATCTCCACCTTACAAACAAGGACGCAGAGAGGTGACATTGCTTGTTCCAAGCCACGCAGCTGTGACTCGACAGAGCTAGCACAGTTTCTCCCAGGCCCCATGCATTCTGGAAACCCTCACTCAAACCAGAAGTTGCTTTGGCTGGAGAAGAGTGTGTAGCCAGCCAGGAGACCGGAGTGAGGTGCAGGGCCACAGCTTGCAACCTCTGGAGGCTCCCGGTAGCAAGTTGAACCTCTTGGAGAAGCAGGAACCGGAACCATTTCACACTCCGGTTTACCTCATCTCTTTCCTTCCGCTCCCGTGTCTGTGGGTGTCCTGAGACTGCCTTCCAGTCTGGAAACATGCTTTCAGATGATCCCTTTGTTCAGTGATCACTGTAAAGAAGTAGATCAGGACATTTTACTACATCTACTTTATAATTCACAAGCTAGAGTGTTCACGCCATACCTTGCCCAAAGAGCTGGAGTCCCTCCGTCTTAAACTACTCACATTTCCCCAACATCTGCCCCTGAACAAGGTACTTTCTGCAGCATGACAGCCTTGATCGGGACTCCTTTGTCTCCCCTACCAGCCCCTGTTCACAGTCCAGGGCTTTTCTCCTCCTCCAGTTCCTTGGCAATGACCCATTAGTTAGCAAAAGTTTGAGGAAGTATTTGTGTGTCAGACACAAACTGTGCTCCAGACCTCTGTTGGCTGGCTTTATTTTTAGCACTCCTCCCAGGTCCCTGCACACTTCTCCCAAGGTTCTTGGCTGCCGTCTTGTCAACAGGAGCAGGGACATGCCTGGATACAAATAAGATACACACCACGTCCTTTTATATAAATATTTGCAGCTCCCAACCAGCAAATCCCACAGTCTAGCCTTCTCTCTGAAACCTGTTTCTTCCCCCCACACCCCACACCCCCCCCAATTCCTTTCTTTTCCTATTTCTGGCTCACTACCAGGAGCAATCATTTCCATTTCCTCATAAACCAGCAACAGAAGTTCTGTTCTCCAAATACAGAGATATTGGAGCGGGAGGGGCTTTGGAACCATATTAGGTAATCACTCAGCTACTCTGGGGGAAAAACCAAGAAAGGGGAAGGGCACGTGGGCACACACACACACACACACACACACACACACACGAGAAGATTTAAGATTTTAAGGATACTTGTTGCCACAAACCTGGAAGCTGAGTCATATAAACACCGCCAACATGAGTGGTAAGGTTAAGAACTGACATTGCTGAGCCCACAGGACAAAAGCCACAGCTCTGCTAACCCTGGTATGTATACAAGTGGGCCAGCTTCTGGCTGGAGTATTATGCCAGACGTGCATTGAAATGCCTTGGTCGAGTTACTCAGTCACTTCAGCATCTGTTTCCTAGTTTTCAAAATGAGATTATGAATAATGCCTTCTCGTAGAGTTACCTGGGTATTCAACAAGGCAATCTGGGAAGCGTTTTATAGCTGAGTCCTGACTTCCCTGCCACAGGCTCCCACGATCACAAAGGGATTATTCTAGTTGCTGTTTTCACTGCATCTTTACAAGAACCTCACACACTCTCCCCACAGAATAGGAGCCCCCATTGGTGAGCTTAGTTCTTACTTACGTTTTTGCTACTCCAGTACCCAGCACAATAGCACCCACTCAATATTACCTGCAGGTGAAAGGGGAGATGATATCACCCTTGCTTATTGCTCAGCATAGTGCAGCTCAGAGAGATCAGGCAACTCCAGAACTACTTCAGCCGCAGTCTTTCCCTAAGTCGTGGGTCTCCCGAGCTGTCTCAGGGATAAAAATGATTGGGAGATAAAAAAGAAATCTGCAGGTTAAAATGAAAGTAGAGAAAACAATATTCCATACAAAACGAGAACCTAAAAAGAGTAGGAGTCGCTATCTTATTTTCAAACAAAGTAAACTTTGAGTGAAAACTGGCCAGAAAATGCCAAGAAAGTCACTACATGTGACTACATGTTGGTTTTAGGGAAAATTCAACTGGAAAAGATCAGTTATAAACATATGTGCACCAAACACCAACACATCCACCTTCATAAAACAAGCATTGCTGAACAAAAATTAGGGAAACATCAATGTAATTATAATGAACCTCAATGTCCCAGTATCACAAACTGACCGACTAGGCAAAACAAAATCAACAAAGAAATGTCAGAGTTGAACAAAACCTTTGAAGAAATGGATTTAATAGATGTCTACAGAGCATTCCACCCACAAACAACAGAATACACATTCATCTCAGCACCACATGAAGCTTTCTCAAACATAGGTCATACTCACCAATAAAGCACATGTAAGTGAATTCAAGCAAATCAAAATTATCCCATGTATATTGCAAGGTCAGAGTTCAATGAAACTGGAAATCAATGACAACCAAACTATATAATTTATATGAACACATGAAAATTTTTAAAATATACTGTTTAATGATCAATGGTTTACAGAAGAAATAAAGCAACTTCTGCAATTAAATAATTACAGAACACACCAGAACTTATGGAATACAATGAAAGTAGTCCTCAGCAGGACATTTATAGCTGTAAAAACTAGAGTGAACCTAATAAATAATCTAATGATATACCTAGTAGCCCTAGAAATACAAGAATAATCCAAATCCACACCCGCAAGGAGGGAAATTACAAAGATCTGGGCAGTAATCAATGAAATTGAAACTAAAAAAAAAAAGAGTACAAAGAATCAATGAATCAAAGAGCTTGTTCCTTAGAAGAATAAAAATATATATATAGATACACAATTGTACCAAAAAAGGTCCCCATAAGGTCAATACTTAACCTAACCATTACATTGAATTCAGTTCTCATCCAGTTCCGTTTGCAACCAGAGTCATGGAAGAATTAAGCTCATGAATTAAGGTACCACTGTACTTCACAAATTATGAATTCATAAATTGGATAATTCAGAAGAAATTGATACATATGAATTGTGAAACTGAACCAAGAAGACATAAAAACCCTATAATCTACTACCAGATAGTAAAATCAAAACAGTAATTTTAAAAACTACCAATTAAGAAAAGTCCAAGTACTGACCAACTCACTGCCAAATTGTACACGAACTTGGGAAGTTCTAATTCCTATACTCCTCAAACTCTTTAACAAAATCAAAAGGGAAGGAGTACTTTCAAAATCATTCTTAGAAACTAGAATTACCTTGATTCCAAAACCAGACCAGAATTCAAACAAAAAAGAGAACCACAGGCCAATTTCTTTAATGAACATAGATGCAGAAATCCTCAAGAAGCCGGGCATGGTGGCTCACGCCTGTAATCCCAGCACTCGGGAGACAGAGACAGGAGGATTGCTGAGTTTGAGGCTTGCCTGGACTACATAGTGAGCTCAGGGACAGCCTGAACTATAAAGCAAGACCCTGTCTCAAAAAAAAAAAAAACACAAAAATCCTCAAGAAGATACTGCCAAATAAAATACAATGGATTGACTGCAAAGGCTTCGCTCTATGAATGCAAAGAAGGTTCAACATATGCAAATAAATAAAGGTAATACATCACATTAAAAGATCCAAGGATTTTCTTAATAGACTCAGAAAAAAAAACCTTTAACAAAATTCAATATTCATCCCTGACTTAAAAAAAAACTGCAGAAAATAAGGATAGAAGGACCTTAATTCCAAGATTTATTGTAAACTGCACTATATACATGAGTGTGATTTTATTGCTGTGGCATGATGCTTTTAATTCTTTCCAGAAGATAACAAGAAGGAGAATAACTGAGTCAATGAGAACTTTAGTTTTAGGTTTTTGAGGAATCTCCAGACTGATCTCCACAGTGATTGTAGCAGTCTACAGTCCCATGACCAGTGGAGAAGAGATCCTTTTCCCCACAGCCCCACCAAAATTTGTTATTAGTTAATTTCTTAATAGTAACCATTTTTTAGAGTGGAATCTCAGTGTTGGTTTCCTTTAAAATCAGGAAAAACACAAGGGCATCCACTGCCACCATGCCTCTTCAACACTGTACTTGAAACATTAGCCAGAGCAATTGCACAAGAAAAATAAATAAAAGAGATATGTATAGGGAAGAGAAGAGTCAAATTATCACTATTTGTAGATGATATAGTCCTCTACATAAATACACAAAGAAAAACCACTGAAAGAGTCCCAGAATTAATAACAATAATGCAGCAGGATACAAAATCAACATACGAAAATAAATAGCATTTCTGTACACCAAAAGTGACATCAATGAGAAATAAATTAGGAACATTACCATTCATAATAACATCAAAAAAAAAATACTTAGGAATTAACCTAACCAAAGAAGTGAAAGACATCTACAGTAAAAACTACAACCCTTTAAAAAAGATCAAGGAAGACTTCAGAAAATGCAGAGATAACCCATATTTCTGGATAGGCAGGACCAATATAGTCAAAAGGGCTGTACTTCCAAAACTGATATACAGATTTAATGAAGTCCCAATCAAAATACCATGCACCTAGAGAAATCCACCCTTCAATTCAAGGGAAACCATAAGAGACCTAGCAGAGCAAAATCTATCCTGAGTAGCAACAGCAAAGCAGAAGGGATCACAATCCTAGATTTAAAGTTATATTACAAAGCTACATAATAAAAACATTATAGTACTAGCACAAAAACAGAGACATGGGGCAATGGAACAGAAGAGAGGATGCAAACCCAGGCATATTCATCTAGGAGAAATTTGACAAAGGAGCCAAAGGTATGCAATGAAAGAAACAAAACCTCTTTAAAACTCATAAGGCATAACGTTGGGTTACAACAACCCATCCTGTGATTTTCTACTGTAAAATTGTACTTTGCCATAATGGTAGCCAGCTGTGCATCTCCAGAGCTGCGCCTAGGGGATGCAGAAGGCAAGTTGTGTGCTTATTCACTTAGTAGGACAAATGGCAATGTGTGTGCACGTGTGCAGTTTTCAAACCAAAAATTTTACCCACATAACGTTCCCTCCAACACGTTTTGTGTCTGTTCACCCGAGCATTGCATCGGCTGAAATACATTCACACCACTTTTCTGCTATGAAAACATACATTTTATCATAATGGAATGTGAGTGTGACTCACAGTAGCAGCATCTGGGGAAAACAGAAACTAATCTGTACGTCCACTCACTTGGCAGATGAACAGCAAGATGCACGCAGGAACTCCAAAGCAGCAGTAGGTGAGGTTTACCCAAGAAATGCTCCTTGCTGAGCTTTTTGCATTTAGGATTTTTTTTTAAGTTTCTTATGGTTTTTCTGATATCCGTAGCCCAATTCAGTACAAGGCACATGAAAAACCAGATTTCCAAGTTTTGGAGGAGGTTGAAAGTGAATCATCAGATTACTCATGTATGCATGATGAAAATGATAATAACTTTGACCACTGGCCATGTAAATCAAGGTTCCTGCATCAGTGAAATGAAGCAAGAATTGACTGATACAGACTCGAACTGTAGACCTCTTTGATTCAGATGGTAAAGAAAACAGCAATGTGGGTACATATTTGACTAGTTTAAATGGTACAAAATTATCATGAGCCAAGTAGAACAATCAAATGCTAGAACAAAGTCTGAAAATATAGTGAGGATGTTGGGAAGGGAGAAGACTATTGGACAGAGCCAGCACTGCCATTCAATGCTGAAAATTGCATCAGATAGAATGCTACAAGATGTTGTGAAATACACAAATGTTGAGGTACAAGTAAAATGTCTGAATGCACCAATATTCACACTCAAAATGTATTTTAAATATGATTTTCCTATGATGAGTGCTATCATTATTTCTGCCTAAAACATACCAATAAAATTTCTAATTTTAGAAATAAAAAACTGTATTTAGTACTACACCTCATGAACTGAACTAAAAGCATTCATAGATCTGCTGTATGTAGCAGGGCTTTTTCATGGTAGTCACAGGAATAGAAAAGACATAAAAAGTCAATGGGTGTGAGTTTGAAGTTTGTAGAGTAACAATGACACTGAAGACATCTGGTAGCCTTCAAAGTTGCCTGAAGTTTTATGACAAAACCAACAAAAAGAGAAAGAACTAAAATCGTGTTGCTATCTGTTCATTGTTTGAAAGACTTGTGGATAACGTTAAATAATTTACACACCATCTGAATACCTAGCTATTGATGAACATCTTGCAGCATTCCATGATTCCTGTAGCTTCAAGCAGTGTATGCTCTCCCCAAAAAAACCTTCAATATATAGAATTAGAAATTATTTACTTGTACATATAAAAAGTTACTATGCTGGGCCGGAGGGTTAGCTTAGTGGTTCCGGCGCCTGCCTCGCAAGCACAAGGTCCTGAGTTCAATCCCCGGTAATCACATATAATGCTGGGCGTGGAGACACGCCCACCAACAATCAACACCGCATACCACAGTGCTGGACATGGTGGCTCACGCCTGTAATCCCAGCACTCGGGAGGCAGAGACAGGAGGATTGCTGAGTTCGTGGCGGCTTGCCTGGGCACCATAGTGAGCTCAGGGCCAGCCTGAACTACAAAGCGAGACCCTGTCTCAAAAAGCAAAAACAAAAAGAGTTACTATGCTGTCAATGTAGAAATTTATCCTGGAACTCAGCCAGCATAACTTTATTCACATAATAATAAATCGAGTAATGTTGCTCTCCCCTCTTTGAAACTAATCAGAATGTGGCATTTAATAATTGGCTTCCCAGTTTCCAAACAGTGTTACATTTGCTAACAGAGTGCAAATGGACCTAAGAACTAAAAGCACAAATAACACAGAAATTCCAAAGAAAATAGTGCAATTTCAAAACAGAGGATTATAAAGTACAGTCTTTGGACTTCAGAAATATATGGCATTGGCCTAATATGGAAAAGAAAACAAACTGGTACTGTTGATGTCGACACTGCAACATGATGGAAATGGTTTTTTAATTGATTTTATTGATACATTTTTGTATATACATTATGATGGAAATCTTGATAGGCAAACTTGGACAAAATAGAAGCAGAGATGGTAACTTTCTACAACAAAACTAAACCAGAGTAGATGCTGTTGATGAGTTATGCACCAATTAAGATGTCACTTGAAACACAAACCATTGGCCCATGGTTGTGTTTTACTCTATCCTAAACATATGTGGCATAAACAGTTCCATAGTTTACGAAGAAAATAACAAGTGCAAAGCACTATGGAGAAATTTTC